>OX459023.1:5949829-5973485 GCA_949774965.1 Diarsia brunnea
TTTTCACAGATCAATAGCCTAAAGGGTAAATCCAACAGTTTGATAAAAACTAAAGGAATTGCACTGGCAGAAAATAAGAATTGAGTTATAAAATAAATACAAAATTATTATAATAATTTACAGAAGAAGCCGTTCAAACAACGACGTTTGATTCCGGAAACCACGACGGAAGCTGTCAACATGTCTGATTATAAGAACGGTGAGAATTTTGAGTTTTTATCATTACATTAATTTATTTAAACAATGCCTCTATTTGTGACACAACACCACATCATTCACATTGTCAAATAAAAATAATCAAATAATAAACCCATTTTCAGAAAAGCAATGAATACCGCACTCCTATATGTCACTATTAAGAAAAATCTACAGATTATACACAAAAAGGAACAATATATATATATTTTTTTTTTAATTACTCCCATCGAAAATCTTATGTTTGTTAATTCAAACACAAATACGTCAAGTATTCGCCTAAAATATCGAAAAAAAAATCTGTTTTGGCGTCGGTAACATTCTTCTTTCGCATCATCATCTGCGATAAAAGGCAAGGGATATAAAAGAGGAGAATAAAATAATGACAATATTCCAAGAAAATGGCATAAAATGTGTCACCATAAAACTGTCACCTCAGTCAATTTTCCTTACATTGTTAAAATCAATAAATCAACTTCAAACAAATTACTTATACTTTTCCAATTAATGTATTGGCCTTCAATTTTCTTTAATTGTCATTAGCGGTTTCCGTAATCTTAATTATCTTATAAATACTTAAACAAAGATAAGAAATAGCTTATACACAGATAGGTACACTTTCGGCCAGATATATTGAAAACCTAACCTAATGTACGGTGCTCAGACCTGGTCACTCACCGAGACTCAGAAGTTGCCATGGGCCTTGGAGTTTGCCAAAGGGCAATGGAACACACATTTTGGGTGTCAAAAGACAAGACACGATCGGAAACACCACGCTGCGTTCCAAAACGGGGATATGTTGGCAAGAAGGCTGCTAGGCTAAAACGGAATTGAGCGGGTCACGTCAGCCACATACACGATTACTACGGGTTATTCACCAACTCGACACAAGAAACTGGACACACGTGTGTCCAGTTGGTGAATCTCAAAATTAGTATCACTATTTATTTCGTCATCTGGACTCTAAATGATTTTAACGCGTGTCCACATAGTGTAACTTAAATTAAATTATTTTTATGTTTTCGTCAACTGGACACACCCAGTTTTTCTGGTATATATTAATGATCTACCCTATGGTTTGATAGGAAAAGAGGTTTTTTTGGATGGTGGGAAATCATCAAATTGCCCCTCCCGCACAGGAGGAGAAGCGAGTGTAGGACTTGTACTGACTAAAATCCAGCCATATTCCTTCTTAGCCCTTTGTGTCCGGGGCCTCGGTATAAGTTGTACAGTACCCAGCGATAAATATTGCACATCGACCTTTGGAAAGAGGTGTATTTTATACAAATAATTAAAAGAAGCAAATCATAATTGTTTTAACAGCTCCTAATAGATACCGGACTGTTTGCATTTCGTGCGACAGAGATAACGCTCTATGAAGCCGAAATTAGCCGATTGTCTCTTTCCAAAGGTCGATGTGCAATATTTATCGCCGGGTACTGTACACCCCTCCCTACTCTTTTTGATATTATTTTATGCAATAGTCAATTTTATTCAGCTAAACTCACTACCTAAATAGTAGATATTATAGACCTCCTCTCGTTACATAATAATCGTAACAAGCTCATACAACATTAACTCACCACAACTCCGCAAGTAACCACAGAATAAGGAAGTATATCGTAACATGCCATGACGCTAACTAATTGTTAGATTATTAATTACGGGTTAATTATGCGTTGCCATTGTTGGCTAAACTGATTGTTTTGACTGTTAGGCGAAGTGCTCACTGTGGACAGGCGTGTGAGATTGGGACGGGAGGATTAAAAAAAAGAAAAAGTATGTTTTTGTTTCGCATCGACCAAAAAAAAAAAAATTAATTTAACAATATTTTTTTTTTTAATTATATTAAAAAAAAATATAAATTAAAACTTCTATTGGTTTTTTTTTATTCTTGTAATTTTTCGTTTGGGTACCTAATAAAAACGATTAAAATAATTATTTTTCTATAAGTAGTTGTGATCCAATTCTAAAAATTCTTTCACGGACAGAAATGTACATTGTTCGTGGGTTCTAAAGCTATCTTATAAATTATATTTATATCATGCTTATTAAAATGTAACTTTAACTAGCCTTCTGGGGGTCTAAAATAATAATTCGTAAAATGGTCTGTTCATTGTCTGTCTGTTGACGCATTCACAATAATTCATCGACGTATGTTAATTGACTTCACAATATTTGAGCGTTAACTATCATTGAAAAACATATAATTTATTTTGCTTAAATTTTAGGAATTACTCTAATCGCCAAATGAGCACCGTACCTTACAATCGTGGTAATTAAATAAATGTCCCCTCAGTCACGGACGGATGGATTGGGGTTTATAATTACAGATTAATTCAAATACTATGTCCCTACTGATCAGCTGTTTAATACTAGCTGATTGTTAGATTATGGTGAGTTAAAACTAAGATTAGATGAAGCTGATTGTAACGTAGTGTGTGTTAACTGAGTTACTGGGGCTAACTGTGGTACTCAGAGATATTTAATGATTACATAAGCCGTCACTAGTAAAGATTTGACATACTTTTGTATGACAAAACTGTCAAAACCTTTACTAAGTGATCTCTTAAGTATCATTAAAGCTCTCTGAGTGCGGCAGTAAGACTAATCATCATTCTCTTGCCCTTATCCCAATTCATTTTTAGTACTAGCGAATATAATATCCTTTTAAATTATAGCCTGTGTTATTATGACGTATATGGTATATTATTGTAGTCTCATCAAAATGTGGCCAGAAGTTTTTACGTGGAAGGGTAACAAACATTCATCCGTCTGAATTAAGATATATTCGGCCCCAGTAATTTAAATTGCCCAATTTTCCAGAGGGTCTAGCTAAACAAAGAGACATTCTATCAAAAAAAAAAAAAAGAAAAAAAAAATTTGGTGTGCGGAAAAAATACTATCCAGGATCTCTTTAAAGTTGAAGTGAATCGGTTTATTCTAAACATGGATACTGACTGACCTTAGACAGTTGTAGCCAAAAGCAAGCCTATTTATAATAGGGAAATACAATATAAACGAAAGCTAATCATGTCACTCCTGTTGTAGAAATACCTACGCAAAACGCATAACCCCAGAATCCCAGACATTCCCAAGAATAGGACATACTACTAAGATAAACTAAAAATGTCTATACACAAAACAAATAAGGCATATTCCAATCTTGAATTCTTCTCTGAAGATAAGAGGAACTTTAAAGATAATAAGTTTGAGGTGAAACAAGAAATATGCCGCAAAGGAATATGATTTTAGTATATCTGTTCATTCTTAAGCTTTTGATGACATTTACAGAAGCTACTGGTGATAAAAACTAATCTTTATTTTAATTGTTATTTTAAAAGGTCATTGAATCATAATCACGTTATAGTTTTGAAAATCCTTCATCGCTGGGTATCATATTACCCAGTACTAACTGGGTTGTGGAGGTCAGATAGGCAGTCGCCCCATGTAAAATACTGGTATTCAGCTGCATCCGGTTAGACTGGAAGTCGACCCCAACATAGTTGGCAAAAGGATCGGCAGATGATGATAATGACACCTAATTATTGCTTAGGTCAGTTAGGGTAGTTTTCACAGATTTCCTGCTTACACTACAATTTTTGTTTATTTTTTATCATAAAGCAGTGTCCTTCAAGTTAATTTGCGTCCTTTAGGTAAATAAGCAATCAAACCTTACCCAAATTCTAGTGACACTGGCCGAAAAACCCAACAATTACAACAGAACTTTTATTTTTATTTACCCAACCCAATATAAAAATAGCTACACTTTACAGGTCTTTAACCTTTGGAGTCCCAACAAAATGTTCTACAGCCCGTGTATAAACAATAATAAAAAAATAAAAAACTGTTCGGTTTTCAAACAAAGAGTTGTGAGATCGCGCGGCGACCGCACGCCACGGCCAAGGCGTTTGCAAGGACGAATGTTGTGGCTTTTGCATTGACTTAAAAAAAGTGGGATTTTTGAACTAGGAACTGTGTTTAAAAAAAAGTGCATGTGAAAGTGACGTTATTGGCATTACAACTTTTAATTCCTTGGTCTTGGAAAAAAGCAGAAGTGTTCCATAAAGTGACGTGAATAAAAATCGAATTTTGTTTTTAAAACTGCAATTGTTTTTAAAGTTATGTTAAAAAGTGGGCTAGGCAGAATGCCAAAGAGGTCGTTAAAAAGTATGAATGCTAAAATAAAGATGTCATGGGAGTACGAGGATGAAGTGCATTCGTAAACTGGATTTAAACAATCGTGTTTCGAATTTAATTTCGATTTCCGAACGCGGGAAGTGTTTTAAGAACTTTATTTCGAATATAGTTTTTGGAAAGTGATTTTAAAAAGTTCCTTTAAAACTGACTGATTAGTGATTAAATAAAATAAGAAAAAAAACTACAATTAAAAAATATATTTTTTAAATATTCTTACATCTACGTTTTATGCCAACATCATAGCAATAGCATAAACTAAGAATTATTCAGCAGGAGTAGCTTTATAGTTTTATAAATGGCATGTTATTGAGCAAAAACGTTAATAAGGAGTTCTAAAGTTTTATTGGACAAAAACAAGACCAATCCAGTTTTGGTTAAAAAAGTGAACTATTTTTGCCGTTAGTACCAAAGATTGCATTGCACAAAGATTTTAAGTTTTTAATATTACGAAGTTTAAAATCTAAATCGTCTCTATAAACAAATTAATTTAAATTGAATACGGTAGTGTTTAAATTTTAAATGATTTAAGTAGAAGTGTAAGAGTTTTTACGGTGCAAATAGATAAGAATCGGACAAAACAAGTTCATCGAACTTTTTTGTTTTCAAAATTACGTCTCGTTTTGTTTTAAAAACAGTTATTAGATTAATGAAAGGATACAAAAACTTTTTTTTTTCTCATAATTAGTGAATTTAAAAATTAAAATATTACTAAAACTAAACTGAAAACTTTTAAATATAAAAAAAAAACGCGAGACTTGAGAATGTCCTTCTTTAATTCGTCGGTTAAAAAGTGAATATAATTACATAAGTAATTAAAATTGTTATAAACACACAACATAGTACAAACTTAATAAATAAACTCCTCAACACACGCACCCCATTAAACATTCTCCCTCTCCCAATAAAAATTTCTCCCCGTTCAAAAATAAATCTCCCCACCCAAATAATTTTTTCCCCGATCGAATAAATTTCTCCCACACCCCACAATGATTCTAAACTCAACCCTATTGGTACTCGCAGTCTGCGGACGAAGACTCTGGCAGGCTCCCACTGGCAGGATCGTCGGTGGAACGAAGTCAGGCTTCGGGCAGTGGCCGTGGCAGATATCCTTGAGACAGTACAGGACCTCGACGTATTTGCATAAATGTGGGGCCGCGCTGCTGAATGAAAACTGGGCGATTACTGCCGCGCATTGTGTGGAACAGTGAGTATTATTGCTTTTTTTTTTTAGTTTTACGTTTCATCATGCCTGTTATCACCAAAAGGTTAGGCAGAGGCGTACCCAATAGTACTTACAATAACATTTTACCAGTTATGTTTAATTCCCATGTAAGAGGGGGCGAGCCTGTTGCCATAAACGCCCGGTTGATGGCAACAGGCTCGCACAAATCAAATCCTGGCAACTGAGAAATTTCTGCGGGGAAAAGCCTCGTTGGTCCAATGGTCGCAATCGTGACTTCAATAGTCACTATAGCGAATGAAGCGCATACAGTCCCGAGTTTAATTTCGGAATCGGGCAAATTATTATTCGGTTTCCTCTTCAGGATTTTTTCAGTAGTAGGACCGTATTTACGTTACGTTTACATCGCGTGCGCGTGCTAGGACCTCTGGTCATTTTCATCTTCGTTTATTGTAAGCTCGTATCTACCCTACGGAAAAAAGCCATGACTTTAGGTCTGTTTAAATTACACAAAAACAGACAATTTACATTATTTATTTATTTAAACTTCATGTACAAAAGTGGTACATAGGCGGACTTAATGCCACAAGGCATTCTCTACCAGTCAACCTTTGGGTCAAATAGGACAGCACTGTGGTAGAGTACAAAAAAATAAATAATAATAAAGATAAAACCATTTAGTAAACATAATATGTACATAAACAGGTGCATACCAGTACATATATATACAGATAGAATGAAATAAACTAATAGATATTTTAATACATTCAGTTAAAAAAAAAAAAAACGAAAAACCTTATAATAATTACCCACTAAGACTAGTGATTTGATTGAGAGCAATTCAGTCCGATTTCAAAAAAACAAAATGTCATTATCAATGGTAATCACAGATATTAGATGCTGCGACAGCCGGGCACGCGAAGCGGCACGTGAAGTAGGTGCTCTTGCGTTATCTAAGTATATCTGTGATGGTAATACACAAGAAAACATCGATTTTCCACATTCCCTGACCCCCTCAAGCATGCACATACACAATGATTACACAGACTAATAACTCAACTTATAATCTTATAAATAAGTGGATTTAGACCTGCATCGCATCGTATGAGCATTTTCCTTAAGATGACCTACTGATTTATTATCAGTATGTAATCAGATGTTCAATGTCAATTTTATTGTACCTTTATTTTGTGAATTTCCTTATAAGATTGCATTTATGTAGGGTCAGGTTTTATTGGGATTTCGTGATGATTTTCGGGTTAACCGAAGGTTCTTTTCCTGTTTTCCGTGCCGTTGATAGTAGCTGATTGGACCGTAAAACTGATTCAAACATTTAAAAATAATGGTGAATATGCAAGTTTAGGAGAATCTTTTGAAGTTTTAACACGATTACAGTTCAACCATTCCAATAATTTCATAGTACGTACGACGACCGATCAAGCTATACATAAAGAGTCGATCTGTCATTCTACGGGAAATATAATTATACAAAGCGAGGAAGATACACCCTACCTGTAACTAAGTAGATAAATATGAAGATTAGGTACTAGTCAAACGTAGAAAATACCAACAAGAGGAATTTATATGCCATCTCAAAATCCTCCTTTGCTATATTTTGTCACATTATTGCAAACTCCAATAAAATAGGTACCTACCTAAGCGTACGCGTAGCAATGCTTTAAAATAAGTCAAGTAGGATAACCAATGAATCTGTTAGTCTGGGGTTTTCCATGTTTATCGATCACGTTACAATAAGTTGATCAAAAAACTGCATCACCTCTAATTCACATAAGAAAATCAATAGGTTGTAATGTTATTCGAATCTATATAATGTGTGGAAAAAACATAACAGCCCTTCCATTCGATATTTCTTTACGGTGATTATTAGCGAAAATATAGATCAGATTGAAACTCCACCCACCCTTGGAGGTTTAATCATGATATATCATGTTATAAGACCAAAGATTAAAATGAAGGCAAAGACTTCAGAATTTCTTCACTATAATTACTAAACCCTTGCTTGGAACTAAGAAGTACTTTATTCTTTATCACCGTGTGGTTAGTGCCTGACCTAGTGTCAGAATTTATATTATTAGGCCTCTGGGGCTCTGACCTAGCTTTACATGCCGTCGAAAAATATATCTCAGAAATGCTGGTTCCCGGGATCACATCATGTTTTCATTTACGTGTGTGTAAGTGATAATTATGCAATACGCACATGAATATTCGAAACATCAGAGGAGCCTTTTTTTTGGGCGTTGGAAAATCATCAAATAACCCCTCCTGCTCTTGGGCAGAGCGAAAGGGAGTGTCAGACTTCTACTGACTAAAAACCACCCATGTTCCTTCTTAGTCCTTCATGTCGAGGCCGCGGTATCTCTTGCGACAACCCGCAGCCTCGACGGACATCAGTGCCTTGGGTTCGATTCTTCAGACCTATGGACTTGGCAGTCTGTCGGTCACACCACTGTCAATGCTCACTAGTAAGTACTAAGAGTCATTAACTAAAACCCATTTTTTTTCTACAGCGTCCCCCCATCAGAACTGCTAGTAAGACTGGGAGAACACGACCTGGCGCAGAGCGATGAGCCCTACGGCTTCGTGGAGCGAAGAGTTCAGATCGTGGCCAGCCATCCTCACTTCGATCCTGCCACCTTCGAATATGATCTGGCGTTACTGAGGTAAGATGAGCAATTTTTTTTGTATAAATCTTTGTGAAGAATAGACATAATATTCCGATTGTTCCATCGTAGACTATCGATTTCAATAAGAATAGATCAAAATGATGACGAACCCATTCATCATCATAAACTTGTAATGTTCCCAATGCTGGGACATAGGCCTCCTCTCTATAAGATAGAGTGGGGCTATAATCCACCACGCGAGCCCAGTGCGGGTCACATGTCTTCAAATTTTTGGTTCTAGGAACACGCGATGTTTTCCCTCACCGTTTTGAGATGAAATAAAATACACAAAAGTAATGCGCCTGCCTGGGTTCGAATCCACGAGTTACTGCTCGTAAGTCGGGGCCGCCACCGCTGGGCCACCGCTTCTCCCTAACGAATCCACTATGAATAAACCTTAATCATACACGTAGCCTTTTCCTAAGTATATTGGGGTCGGCTTCCAATCTAACCGGGTGCTGGATACCTTCATTTAAGTTGGAGTGCCTTTAGACCTATCTGATCTCAACAATCCAATGATTTCAATGCAGGGTTTCCTGCCTTCTAAATATTCGCAGATATTTTTATTTATTAAAAAAAAACTAAGTTAAGTATAAAAAAACATCTGAAAAATGTATTAGTATAAATTTTTTTGCCCGCAAAAAACTTACAGAACAATAAAATTATTGTGTGACAACAGAAACAGCCGCATTTCAAGCATTCCATGCCTATCAAGTGCTAAATTAATGACATAATTAGCGGGCTGCCATAAAATAATTAATGACCAGTAATCTGCTGATCTCGGAACAGATTGGCGTAGTTATAAAAACAGTTAGCACATCAGTGAACGTCGCGCTGGATTGTGTTAGGGTTCCGTGGAGGAAATAGGAAAGCCTTCTGTAGTTTTCGTTGAAATAATGGAAAATGGTTTTGTCAATTGTTTACGAGAAATGTTTGGTTCAAGAATCTGACATTACAAGTAGTAAAAGTCAGCTTATTAAATAGCAGACCAACTAGATTTGATGTGCCGGCTTCCAATTTAACTGGATGCAGCTGAATTTACCAATATTTTTTATGGAGCGACTGCCTATCTGACCTCCACAACTCAGTGGTACTGGGTAATACAGCCCCCTTTGTAAACCTGGTTGTCAGACTTTCGGTCCAGTGACTACCTGTAACGACTGCCAAAGATCTAAATGACAGCCGGGACCAGCGCTTTATCGTGCTTTCCGAGACACGCAGGAAACCCATTACGTAATGGCTGGTCACCCATCTACGTATCAACCTAGGTAGAAAGAAACCAAGAGCTCGTTTAGGTGAACCTTTTGCGAAAAATACTTCTTCGGTCTACGTATACAGAACCCGGTCTACATAATACATTGTTTTAACACCACGTAGACCGGTCGGTCACTCGTCAATGCACTTGACCTTACGAGGTTCACTGCCACTCCACCGTGTTATTTTAGACTATATTATATTTATTGTGACTAATGTAATTTTATGTCTTGTAAACTTGAAGAAAATGTTTATGGTCCGATGTTGTTTCAAGGGCGTCCTATGAGTCCTTCATGGTGACTAAGGTTATTTGTTTTAATTTATTGGATCTTTTGCATTAAGTGCTAAAGCTAATCTAAACATTCATTTTTGCAGAACTTATAAATAATTACATATATTATATCAAAAGTCCAACATATTGTACACGTAAAGTTAAGGACATTGTAGCTACAAGTAAACATTCTTCTTAGGAGACTGAACTTTTAGAGAATTTGCAAACTGCATTTTAAGATTGAGATAAAATTTTTGATTCCGCTTGTCATTTGTTATCTTTGACAGTCGTCAGTGGTCCGAAAGTCTGACAACCAATCTCACCAAGGGGTATCGTATTACACAGTAGTAATTGGGTTGTGTAAGTCAGATAGGCAGTCGCTGGTGGTATTCATCTGCATCCGGTTAGACTGGAAGCCGACCTCAACACAGTTGGAAAGAACGAAATTAAATTAGGAATGTTAGATATATCAATAAATAGCTGTTAAGTTGCTATTATGCAGAAATTTGTTTTTAACGATTTTGAGGTATTCGTTCCCGTTATAGTTAACTAATATTGCATAAATTAATTGAATGTTTTGCCAATATATTATTTGCCTAATAAGTCTAGATTTACAGCTACCGTTTATGAGCTAATATTGTCATTAAACGCCGATTAGAATTTGTCTAGACATAAAATAAATAACACATATTTATCCATTTGTAATTTATTGTACAAAAGAGTTTCCAGACAACACGTTATTTATAGATAAGTAATGAAAATGAGATCAGGTTTATCTAATGGTTATTAAAAACAGTTTGTCAACCATTGATACCCTTTTAGCCCTGCCATAATAGTAGTAAGTGAGATTGGCGAGCTTCTTTTTAGGACAAGCCCGACATTATTCCCAAACCACTGCAATTTCTGAAAGCCAGGATCAACAGTGGCGACCACCAGAAAAGCGCCGCGATAAAGAAGCTCGACGAAGTCCAAGAAAGACAATTTAACTGTCTTGGATCCCGCAACGAAATTAATAGCAGAGGAGTAGGAAAAAATAAAAATAAGGAGAATACCTTTTTGTTAGCAATAATATTGATACTACATAAATAGGTTGATACTTACTAATATATACAGATATAATTAAATAAACGAATATCTCTTATTATTTATACTACAACGAGTGTGGTGTTGCAGATGTCTATGGGAGCAGATACAATTACCGCTCATATTAGACTCTACTGGATGGTGTCTTAATTTAGTTTTTTAGCCCTTTTTATCCTAAAATCCTTCTTTTCTTCGATGGTGTGCGTGACTGTTCCTAAATTACCCCATGTTGATAATATTTGTTTTTCCTAAATCATGTTAATACTTATTTATGTTTGGTCGGTTTCCTTTCCTCGCTAGTTGGTGAGAAAGCCATCCAAGGCGTCCCACCATCTTCTCCTCGGTCTGCCGCGACCCCATCTACCACATTTAAATATTTTTTTAAACAAATTCCTGCCTTTGTTTTTTTTCCTGATATTCTATTCTATTACGATTTTTTCAACTCTATCCTAATCTGTAATCTTATACAAAATATTTGAATCACGTATAAAACCAATTTACATAGTTCCCACATTTTTGTTGTAATGTGACGTTTTTTCATTTTATTGTATTTTTGGCTTTCATGATTGTGTCAATAAGTCAAAAACACAAGGAAAACACACACACACAAGGAATTTTATTTACTTAAGTTTTACCATTAGGTACGGCCATATTTCACCAGTTATATTTCAGGCCCCATGTAATAGGGGGCGAGCCTATTGCCATCACCCGGGGAGAAACCCAGACTCCGTGACTACAATAACTGTGAAATTCCTGGTGGAAAATCCCAATAATAATCCCAATCCCAATCCCAATTGAACCTACGACCTCAATACAACTCAGTAATCACGCTTGCGACCCTAGACAAGATCAACGAATGATTATCCGCCGAAGTTATTCAACAAATCATTTTTTTTTTACAATAATTATGTATTCACAAACAGCGGACCTCAGTCAACGTAAGAACAACTAGAACTCCCCATATCATTTCTATGTCTACAAAATTCTATGCATTATTCACCAGAAGTTAACAAACCAGTCTATCATTTCCAGGTTCTACGAGCCAGTGACATTCCAGCCGAACATTCTACCGGTGTGCGTGCCTGATGATGACGAGGACTTCGTCGGCAAAACTGCCTACGTCACCGGCTGGGGGAGACTGTTTGATGGTATGTTACTCTTCTTCGCATCCATCAGTTCCTTTGGTGAATATACATCGGGACATTCAGGACACGATACGACCTAAGTACCCCATCGTTTGTGGAACAGCGCCACATTTACACTCCACGGCAGAGTCATTTATGAATCTCCACTTCAGCAGGTTTTTCTTGCTGCGACCAACTTAACACTTTCTTTGACAAGTTCAAATTATCCATTTTCATTTGTATGCCGTGTGAGCACAAGCCATCTATAGCTACGTAATACTCTATAGTATAGACTCTTAGGAGCATTGAGGGCACAGAAACGCAGTTTTGTTCGACCCATATACTCAGCATATATATATGGGTCGAACAAAACTGCGTTTCTTACCACCGAAATTGTTTGCAATGCTTTAAGTCACTAATTTTACCCTTTATCTCAATTCACAGAGGGTCCCCTCCCCAGCGTGCTACAAGAAGTGAAGGTGCCCGTGATTAACAACACAGCGTGCGAAGCTATGTACCAAGCGGCTGGCTACAACGAGCACATACCCAACATATTCATATGCGCTGGTAGGAGCAGAGGCGGCGCTGACTCTTGTGAAGGTAAAAGAACATAGGCTATGGAGGAACTTGCTTGGAGTTCTTCTTTATCATCATTTCAGCCGAAAGACGTATACTGCTAGACATAGGTCTCCCTTTAGTGTCGCCACGTAGACCAGTTCCATGCGTCTCGCATCTAGCTGATCCCCCAAAGCTTCATCAAGTTCCTCAACCGCCATAGAAAATGGAGGGTCTTGCAGATAAGTGTTAGGTGAAGGAATTCAGGAACAGGTTTGGAATTCCACATCATCAGCTGAAAGACGTTCACCGCTGGACATTGTCCTCCTCTAAGTATCACCACGTAGACCGGTTCCGTGCGTCTCGCATCTATCGGATCCCCAAGTTTTAGAAGTCTTGGAGCAGTCTAGTAAGAGGTTTGGACTTCCTCAACTGCTTTAGAAAATGGAGGGTCCTGCAGACGAGTATTGGGTCTTGTAAGCTACCTGACAGTTGCTGCTGCTGTGAAGGAATGACGGAACATTCTTAAAGTTCTTCAATCTCCAGAAAAAATGGGAGGTCGTTGACCAGAAGAGTGTAGAATCCGTAGACTATAGAGGAACAGGCCTGCCATGGAGTTCCTAACGCAACAAAAAAAAATTGAGGGTCCTGCAGACGAGTGTTGGGTTCGGTAAGCTACTGCCAGACAGTTACTGTTGCTGCTGCTGTGAAAGAATGGAGGAACCGGTTTGGAGTTCTTCAAATGTCTTCGAAAATGGAGGGAGTTGGATAATTCCACATTTTGCCAAATTGTTAATAGCGGGTTACTTAGATGCACAATTGATTTACCCATATAGGCAACTCGCAATCCTGGGGTTTGACGAAGTTTTGAGGTTGTAGGTGCTTCTCTTTCCACAATTTGCTTCTATTTATTTTAATTTTAATTTAAGAAGCTCTACAACTTTTAAGTTGACCCGGAGCCGTTGTGTAATCATAAATGCTGTGTATTCTTTATTCATAAAAAATCTCTCCACTCCACAGGCGACAGCGGCGGCCCAATGGTAGTCCGTCGCGAGCGCGACGATCGCTTCGTGCTGGGCGGTATCATATCCTGGGGCATCGGCTGCGCTGAGCCCAACCAGCCAGGCGTCTACACCAGGATCTCTGAGTTCCGGGACTGGATCAACCAGATACTGCTCTTCTAAGGATACGTGAAGAGGCAGAAATAGGGTATTAGACACTATTGAACAATCATTTTAAGGAACAAATTCTCTAACATTTCATGCAGCGTGTATCAGAAAACGTGTGTAGTAAGTGCACTTACACTCACACATGAACATACACACTGTATTCATGGATAAGCTTAGTATTGTGAACCCAATACGAGAAAATAAAAGTATGTCAATTGATAAATGTGTCCACTACCCTATGCAATGCTTTATTTGGTTAGCAAATCGGTTACAAACTGCAAAGGGTTTTAAATAATTTGGCCTAATGGTTACTTACATTATCATTAACACTGAAATCGGTATATTTACCATGTTTTCAGAGATATTGGTAAGTATTAGCTGCTACTTTGAAAATAAATATCAGAAGTTAGGTAGTCAAAAATATTCAAGGCCCTTTGCTTTTTTTTCAAGGACTATAGAAATGAGGATTGGACAAATAGCCATTTTGATATAGATATTCATTATGAAATTCGTTTGTAATTTCAAATTGGTTCAAACTTGGACTATTTAATCGGTCCAATAACTGAAACGGATTGTAAAAATAATTTATTTATTGAAAAAACCACAGTTATAGATATACTTACTTAAATATCGCAAGAGCACCTACTTCGTGTGCTTGGCTTAATTATTTTATACTTAACGATGTTACTGTCGCAGCAAGCTAATTTGTTTAACACAACAACGTTACAACTCAAGAACTTAATTTCAAGAGCAAAAACGTAGTGTATTTTGTAGTGCTTATGACGTTATATTAGACAAAAATGGCGAGCTTGGTTTTCATACGGATCCGTGATACTTGCGCTATTTAGGATATCTATATCTGTGGAAAAAACAATTTGAATGGGGAGCGTATTATGACAAAATGTTTTTGTCTAGGAATTACTTTGGACAGTAATTTACTTCCAAACTATAGGGTTAACAATATTAAAATAATAATAAGGATGAACATTTGCCTAGCCCTTTTAATAATACTTATTGGTTTGAAGATATTTAAAGTTTTAAATATTTTAAAAAACAAAAAATAAAATCAAGGGCATTTTGGAAATTAAAATGATTCATCTTTATTGATATAATTTGTATGTCAGTTACATTTAGGTAAAGTTATACGAATTTATATTATAGGTAAGAAATAATATACTTTTGTAAAAATATCTTAGTAAATAAAACTGCCAAGGGCTTTTAAAAAGAGTAAAAAATAGGTTCCAATTCTTAAACTAAAATTATGAAAAAGATAAGTATTTTTAAATAAAATTAAATAATTTCTAGTTCTAAGCAACGGATTCCGTCCTTAATTTATTTGTAGCTAATTATTTGTAAATATTTTTCGAGTTAATATTTTTATATGAAATGCATTTATTAATTTTATTTAATTAGCCATAATATTGTCTCAAATTAATTTTTGAGTTCTGATTTTATGAATTTATTAAATCATTTTTAAACGGTTCTATTGTGTTTCATTCATTCTTTAAATAATGCTGTAGTGTCTTATGCGCTTCCAAGCGCGTCACATTTTGCTCTTCAGAAAACCGAGCGGGCGTATACGCGCTTACAGGAACATGTTACATGTGTAGGAATGTGCTCTTCTGCCGCGCTGCTAACGTCCTAATGTGAAAGCGGCCTAATGGCGCAATTTCATTGGTCGATAACTCGTACGGTACACAGCATACGAGGAGTAAAAATCATACATAATTATAAACGGTTTCCCGAATGCGGGCCCTTTTGTTCGCATTCCTGCACCCCGCATGCGGGCCCTATCGACGAAATTACGCCATAAGAACCACGCCGCCCGCCGCACAGAGCCTGGACGCCGAACTCCGTATATTTGTCCTTTCCCTACTATGTTAGGGTCGGCTTCCAGTCTAACCGGATGCATCTGAATACCAGTATTTTACATAGAGCGACTGCCTATCTGACCTCCACAACTCTATTAGTACCGGGTAATACGATACCACTTGGTAAGACTGGTTGTCAGACTATGGGACACTGACTACCTGTCACGACTGTCAAATATGTAGGTACTTGACAAATGACAGCCGAGACCTACGGCTGAACGTACTTTCCGAGGCACGGAGGAAACTCGGTATGTCTAGGCATGCACGGCTTAACCTAAAGATCGACTCGAGTGGCAGTTGTTATTAAGCCACGAGCTCCTATTTATACTCTTATTTCATGATATAAATATCAAAAGTAATATTTTTAATGATATAATTCAGATTTCATGGCCTCCATACTTTCAATGAAAGCTACTTTTCAACGTAGTTTAATAAAACAAAAAGGGAGTGCTTCAAAAATTATTTATTTATTCGTATATATAATTTATATATCCATTTTATAATTAAAATCAACCGATGCACACAACATAAACATCATAATATCTTTCGTTCATTCATTCCGACCGGACGAAAGACGCGCCCTTTGACAAAACACGTTTTACACGAAAACCGACTTTATCTCCATGGCAGTAGGTCGAAATCACCAAAACGTGTTACCGCCAAAGATTAAGTATACATAGATTAAAAACTAGATACACAATAATTTATTTTAAAAGTCCTGTCTATGACGATCGCTTGTGTTAATACAATCGAGTAAAAATTATAATTATAAAAAGCTGTAATAAGTATTATCTAAATTAATACTTTCGCTAAAATACTCTGTAGTTTATTAAAATAAGATTATCGACAATGTTGTGAGTGAAAAAAATAATAGTAAAAAAAACACGTCTAAAGGTGCTTCACAAGTTCACACTGACCAAAAATGTGTAAAAAAAAACATGTATGCATTTATAAAAATATGTCTAAGTTAGTCTATTGTCCCGTAAAACGTTTAAAAATTACCATTTATTGCTATTGGTACATTCAAAAGTTGGCAACACAACAGTATGTCGAAATTAATAGGAAAAACGGACTTATTAGCCCAGCTATTATTGTAAGTACTATTCTGCAATCGCCAATCGATTATAATGTCATTTTGGCTTAAAAAGGAAATAAATAATGAAATAATAAATAAATAAAAAATGACAACTAAAACACTAATATGACTGACGTATTCGTTTTTTTATAATACAAAGAAAAAATGAGATATTATTAAAAACTTGTATCACTGGAATAAAACGAGTTTTTATCTTTATTTATACTTTTGACTACAAGGAATTGATTTTGACACTAATTTTAATTAAATTTCGTTTAATTGTTTTATTTCAGTTGAAAAACACTTGAATTCGAGTTTAAGGAAAAACGTGTTGCAATTTAGCTGTATTGAAAATTCTATGTAACGCCAAAAAAACCATAATTATATTATTGCTCCTGAATTGTTTTTTGGCATCTATTTTAATAAGAAATTATTATTTTACTGATTATATTTTTATGTGCGTACAAAATTCTATTGTCGGTTATTTACCCTACATTACTGTTAAACCAATATAGCGACATTGAAACACGCTTTTAAAAACATACAGTCGAATTGAGAACCTCCTTCTTTTTTGAAGTTGGTAAATAATACACAGTAAATAATAAATCACATAGAGAACCTCCCTGCGTCATTCTCTTAACTAAATCCTTCCTCATATATTATTAATTTGTTACAATTAACTTTTGGGGGGACCTCACTTGAAAAACACGATTTCTTTAAATAAAATTTACTAAAAAAAATTTTTATACATCACAAGTCAAAAAGTAAAAAAAATTACAATCAATGTCTTAGAAAATTTTCTTAGAAAAGAAAATTTGTAGCAAAAAAATCTAAACATAAAAAAATTACAAAAAAAATGAACTAATCACCAATTTAAAGACATTATTTCAATAAAAGAAGCCTTAAAAATCCAATTGTAATCATTCACAATCGTAGAATAATAAAAGACAATTTTAATCATCAATCACTTAAGACAATCAGTTCTCACCAAAAATTATTTCTAACTCGGCCATAAAGGTCCTCTGCCACGCTTCTACCAACCAACCAACCCATCTATGTAATCAAGTAAAGTCCCCTCATACACAACACAGTCACAGAGCGAACTGTCACAGTAATACATCGTCGTTCGCTACCGTTAGCCCTAAGCTACGCTCCTAACACTAAATTCCGCCTAATGCAAAAATTTAGACAGACAACTAGGATTTTTTTACACAAATGACATTGTACAATTGAATCGACTACGAAACTGGCCACCGAATTGAAATTATAAGAGTATTTAAACGAGCTGTGGGATGTAGCCTTTACTTTTGAATATTTTTTTTTAAATTAGTGATGTGTTTTTGCTGAAAAAAACATAGCTTTTAGACTGTTTTAGAGAATATAGAACATTTGTGTAAAAGTTATGTTATTTTTGTAATAGTAAATAAATATTTTTTGTGGATTTAGATATATGAAAAGACCAGCTTAATCATACTTTTATTAGTAAAGGTATAAGTATTTTTGTGATGTTTCTTATAGTAATTTTTATAGTGAGAAATCAATCAATACATAAATTCTAAGATTTAGGCCCGTAAATGTAATATTCAAAAGTAAACGCAAACACACTAGCTACAAAAAATAATAATTACACGAAAAAAATGCGGAAATCCTTTAAAAATACTGCTTCGTTGCAAGCGCAAATTACAAAAATAATATTCGAAAAATTCTAAGCTATACCTTATAAATATATCTCGTCTAATACTTTTAGTTTAAATTATTAGTTATATACTACTATTTACAACTCCCCTAGGTACAAGAACAACGTTGCATGTGCGTTGTTTTACGAACATTTTTTTCCCCTCCTCTTTTACGTCAAAAACTTTTTTAAACATGAGATTCTCATTATTTATTCGTCATATCCGTGGTCGAGTCATTGTTGGAATGTTTTTTTTAGTTTCCGTTTTTTTTTCAGTCCTTTTTCAACATTTTCGAAAATGTTGTTTCTTGGAATTTTGTTTTACGGAATGGAAGTTACGCTAGTTTTGTTAAACGATAGTCTTCTCGATCCATTGAACTCCTATCGATAATTATTTTATCGATACTTTTACAGTTCTTTACATTCTTATCGAAAATGTGAATTAAATTATTATATTTTTTAATTTCAATAGGAAATCAAGGAAGATATTGTTAGTATCAGTGTCCATTATAAATTATTTTTATTAAAATAATGGGAAAGGTATGTCAAAGCTCCTTAGCTCCCATCTGACCATTGAGGTGAATCAATTTTGACATAATAGATTTTTAACTAATGATGAGACTAAAAGCTAGAAAGAATAAAAGAAAGAAAGAAATATATATATATATATATATTTGTAGCTGCTAACGCTATTATTTTACAGTTACCTTCCCCATTATTTGAAATTAGAGGCATAAGAACCTTTTCCATGAACTTTTGATTAACAAAGTGTGTATTAAAGATTACCTCAACAAACTATTCAATAATATTGCGTCATATCAATGTAAAAGAAAGAGACCGTCCACTTTATATCTCCCTCCCTCATTTCTTTACCATCTTATAGATCAAACATTAATTTATAATTACAACCTTTCATCATTACCACTGTCTAGTGATAATTCTTCTTCTGAACTATTCTCTAAATTGAGTTTGGATCTTAAATACCGAAAAACGTGGTAAATGGAAACCCAGGGGCGAATCGAAACAACACTTACACAAGTTTTTTAACGTTGTATTAATATGGTATGTTGCCAAAAACTTTTCTAAATTATAAAGTAAAAATTAACCATAGAAAATAGACTACTTGTTGGTCACCTCTCAAATTCATTCAATGTTAAATTCCGTGGATTATATGAGGAATGATATGAAAGAGAAAGGAGTAAATGCCACCGTGACGTCTAACAGGGGAGAGTGGAAGAAGAAAACGTGTTGCGCCGACCCCAAATATAATGAGATAAGGGCAGGAAGACCAAAAAAAATCGAAGACATGTGAAATCTACCAACCCGCACTGGGCCCGCGTGGTGGATTATAGCCCATCCCTCTCCTAGAGAGGAGGCCTGAGTCCCAGCAGTGGGATCACTATAAGCTGATGATGATGATGATGATGAGGGGCAGGAAGACGTCGATGATGTTAAAATCTCTTTCAAGCTTTTGTGTCTCTTCACCCTGCGTTTCTTTTCATCCCATTTTACAGTATATAAAATTAAGATTCCAACTCAAACTTACTATTCCACGATTCTTTGCCTGTCTTAATACTTACTTCGCACTTTGCAATCAACTTTTTTAAAGCCAACTCATTTTTGGTGGTCTCCATTGAAGACTTTGCTCAGGTAAATTGCAAGACTACCGCCCATTTTCAGTAATAAATACAAGTCGATATAAATGTATTGCTAAATAAAATCACACTGTCGGATTGTCAACGGTAGGGTCAGCGCCGAGAGTAGAGTAATAATATTTAAGAATTAATTTAGGCGACGCTTTGTAGTGAAAACGGGCGTTAGTTAAACACAATTTTATACACAGAAATATCAAGAAAACTGAATATTTTCGTGTACTTAAAACTTGTTAATATTTCCGAATACCTTCTTTACAAATCACTTTATACGCTGATAGAGGGTATAATATACTATTCTTCATCCCACAGTTGGGCTTGACATCAATTTTATGTCCAATTGGACTTGTCACAATTGAATACATTACAGTTTCAAAACTGTAGTAGTTACATATGATACTAAGTAACATGTCATTTAAAACGTCCATGAATTTATACTCATTTTTCGTCAAAAATTGCTTCAAACATTTCTAGTAGGCAAGATTACCAAATTCCTTCACAAAAATCACTTAAAACCTTTAAACTGAACGTTGCATTCTATTCTCCATCCCAACATTGAAATTAAATAGGCAATTAATTATGTAGCATGTCACTAAAATACATAACCTTCTTTTTAAGAAGTCGGTTAAAAAATTCCACGCACAATTTTGACAGTGTCTTCTGATTTCCTTTAAACCGTTTATAGTGGGCATGCGTTGGGTTCGTCATCCCACTGTTGGGCTAGATATCAGATCTGCGCCCAGCGGCCGTCGAAGAACTGCCTCATGTTGTGTCCAGCTCGGCCCACGGGACTGTCGTCTTCGTTGAACACTTCGCAGTTACCGAAGATGAGGCGGACGTCTGAGGCGAACTCCTCCTTGCATTTGTAGCTGTTGGGTAAGAATAAATTGGAGTTTTAGATCTTTAAATTGTTTGTGATTTATATACACTCTTTTTGGAATAGACTATGATATGAGAAAAGAAGATTTTAAAATAAATAAGTCAGGTTTAGGTACGGAAAATATATATATTTTTTTAAACGTTACTAGGAATTTCTCCTGTATCGTGGGTGCGTTTACAAACATTTAAACTCACATGCACAAATACCCAGACCCGGAACAACTATCTGCAGGCCATACAAATATTTGTACCGTGCGGTTATCGAACCCGCGACACGCAGCGCAGCAGTCCAATCACTCAGCCACTGCGTCAAACGTGTCGTCAGTCGGAAAATATAACAAGGTGGTGTCGTGGGGCTTCTCACAAGTCCGTCAACGAAAGTAGCTTAGAAAGTAGAACTTGAAAATGAACCCTACTCCCTATTATATTAGGATTCATGAGTTTTTAAAATGCACCCACATTAGGGACAACTGTCCAATCGTGTTGAAATTTCTTTTTAGTTAGGGCATTTAACTAAGTCTAGTCCGTAAGTGATACAGAAGAAACGCCCGTATCTTCGGCCGAAACTACGGATTTCGTGCTTAGGTCTACTCTAGAACTCCTGGCACGCAATCGATTTTAATAGCTTTTCATATTGGTCATCAGAAAAGGCACCAGTTATTTAAAAAAATCGATATCTTGACTCTTAGTTTTAGCTCCGCTCAGTGCCGGGAATTGAAAACCCAGTGCACACTCAAAAAAAAACGTTTACGATATATAATTACATCTAAAACATCTTGCCACAACAAGCGAAACCGTCGCTTATAATAATTGTTCCTAAATTATGATGTTTTTCCTCATAGAAGTGAATAATTGTATTCTTTTTGAGCGAAATAAAATTTCTTAAACCGTAAAACACTTATTACATATTATAAAATACTGGTATTCAACTGCATCCGGTTAGACTGGAAGCCAACCCCAACAACGGTTAGGCAAATGATGTCTAAATCACTTACATGTTATCCTGCAGCTTCCGTTTAATGGTGGAGAGGTCCATGGGACACTTGATGACCTTCTTGTACTGCGGGAACTGCTTGGTGTTCACTGGCAGCAGGAACGGCCACGCGTGCTCGTGGCATTCCATCTCGTTGAGGAGGTTCCTGAGAGAGAGGTACCATATTAACTTACGTCCATAACAAGTATGATATACGAGAATGTTGCGGTTTAAACGAAGATGTAGTGACAAATATTATAAAAAAAAAAAAAAAAACTTTTTATTTCAAAAACA
Organism: Diarsia brunnea; assembly: GCA_949774965.1. Taxonomy (NCBI): domain Eukaryota; kingdom Metazoa; phylum Arthropoda; class Insecta; order Lepidoptera; family Noctuidae; genus Diarsia; species Diarsia brunnea. The sequence goes on from OX459023.1 coordinate 5,971,964, forward strand.
TTCATTAATTTGGTTTGATCATACATCGCTTAATCTTAATTCTGAAAGATTATGTGCGAGTGAGGCGTCTCGCTTGTTTACATTACAATATATTTAATTCCACTAAAAACATTACAATACATTTAGTAGTAGTAGTTATAAATTCAACATTAAATTATTTATTTATTTGTGAAAGATCTGGAGGGACTTTGTATTGATCCACTGTGAGGTAATATTTAATAATTCGTTTTATTTGTAAAGTTGTCTTTGATTTTAATTTATTACTAGCTGTTCCCGGCATGCGTTGCAATGCCCTTTTTCCTACCTACTACCTGCCTGTGTAGCAACTACCTACCTACCTACTACCTCCTACCCTACCTACCTACTACCCTACCTACCTACTACCCCACCTACCGACTACCCTACCTACCTACTACCCTACCTACCTACTACCCTACCTACCTACCTACTACCCTACCTACCTACCTACTACCCTACCTACCTACTACCCTACCTACCTACCTACTACCCGACCTACCTACTACCCTACCTACTTACTACCCTACCTACTACTCTACCGACTACCCTACCTACTCTACTATCCTACTTACTACCCTACCTACTACTCTACCGACTACCCTACCTACTCTACTATCCTACTTACTACCCTACCTACTACTCTACCTACTACTCTACCTACTACCCTGCCTACCTACCTACCACTTTCTCACCTTTTAAACCTTCCCTGGACTTCCACGAATAATTCAAAACCAAAATTAGACAAATCGGTCTAGCCGTTCTCTAGTTTTAGCGCGACTAACTAACAGCAATTAATTTTTATATTATACGCAAACACCATTTTAAAAATCGTTTTTCTATTGGGAAATAAACAGTAATTATTTGTGATTATTGTGATAATGTCGTATGGTCTGTTTGAAGTTGTCATTCGTTGACTGAACAACTGAACGTCACTCAATTGTTTTGCCTTCCCGGAACCTCTCCACTAACACTTGAACTTTATGGGTACGGTATTAAAGCTCAAATTGATTTTACGTTTTAGTTAGAAAACGTTTGTATGGGAAAAAGAAAAGGGCTGTTTTTAGGGCTTTTTCGGCCATTATTCGAATTTTTCTCGCCGTAAGAACCATCCTTGAACTTCAACGAACATTTAAAAAAAAAAAATCAGCCAAATCGGTCAAGCCGTTTTCATGCCAAGTCGTGACAACGGAAAACGGGTTTCATTTTTATATATATAGATAGATTTAGTTGCTTAGGGAGTTTATTCAACAAGTTAGGTAACAAGTACCTCCAGGTCCTTCTTCCATATTCATTGTTACACTAAGCTAACTGTTAAGAGTATACTTAGATGGTTTGATCATGTGGAGAGCATGAGTGAAAACTGAATGTGTTTTTTTATTTACAAGGCAGATGTGAGTGGCAACGCTGGGAGGGGACACCCTAGAAAGACATACACTGACCGCTGACGAAAGAAAGAAAAGGTGGGTAGTACTCGCAAAGTCGCAACCAGCGTGCGTGTATGACC
>OX459023.1:6664250-6839058 GCA_949774965.1 Diarsia brunnea
CATTCTCTTTCTCATTCTCTTTCTCATTCTCTTTCTCATTCTCTTTCTCATTCTCTTTCTCATTCTCTTTCTCATTCTCTTTCTCATTCTCTTTCTCATTCTCTTTCTCATTCTCTTTCTCATTCTCTTTCTCATTCTCTTTCTCATTCTCTTTCTCATTCTCTTTCTCATTCTCTTTCTCATTCTCTTTCTCATTCTCTTTCTCATTCTCTTTCTCATTCTCTTTCTCATTCTCTTTCTCATTCTCTTTCTCATTCTCTTTCTCAATAAAATAAAAATCATCGAATAACCCTTTCCACTCCTGGGCAGAGCGAAAGGGAGTGTCAGACTTCTACTGATCACCCCACCCCGACCCCTGACACCCCCCTCCCTCCCACCCCCTCCTCTCCCTCCCACCTCCTCCCCTCCTTCTGACCCCTGATGTTCCTTCTTGGCGCGCGTTCGTGTTCCACGCGCGCCTCGAAGAGATGTCAGCAACATGGAAAGGGGCCCGCAAGGGCCGACGCCCGTTGGGGCTGTGGGTTGTTCGCAAGAGATACCGCGGCCTCGACATGAAGGGCTAAGAAGGAACATGGGTGGTTTTTAGTCAGTAGAAGTCTGACACTCCCTTTCGCTCTGCCCAAGAGCGGGAGGGGTTATTTGATGATTTTCCACCCACCATAAAAATAAGGGTGCCAAAAGAGCGCATACCATGTGTATTAGAGCAGGTCTACCAGGCCTGCCCTACCCTAAGGAAGTCATGGTTCAAGGAATAAATAGTCTGCCATTACCATAAATCACATACCATTGTATGGAAACTTCTACACTATTGACACATGCCTGACCTAGCCATGGGCTAACCAATAGATAGTGATAGTGGCTTGCCAAAACCATTGCGCTAATCAATTATTTGGCTTATCTGTGTTTTAAAAACCTGTCATGTTAATGCTTTTTATGCTCTATATTTTTGGATGGGTTCCGTAGTCAGTATTTTTTTTTTTTTAAAAGCCTTCCCCATAGCCTTCCACTCTTTTCTCTGTGTGGTTTTCCCCGTCCAATTTGTCATAAGAGAAAACCGACATGTCCTAGAACTAAAAAATCCGCACTAGGCCCGCGTGGTAGATTATAGCCCCTTTCCTCTCAAAGAGAGGAGGCCTGTGTCCCAGCAGTGGGAACATTAATAGGCTGTTGATGATGATATTTCAATAGGTTTCTGGTTTGAAAACACAGTTGGACACGGTAGGTGTGACTGCTGGCCGGTATGTCACTGATATTCTCCTAAATGACAGGGACGATTTTAATGATATTTTTACATTCTGTAGAAATGGACTTAAAAAAATGGTCTCGACACAAGAGTGTTCAAATATTCCAAATCTAAAAAAACCTTTCAGTCAGGCTCTTACGAAACAGGGTTGACAGCAACTATTAAGCGTAAACGTTTTACTCTCTCACCTACGGACCACTAACACGTTTAAACTATTCAGTTCAAACGCCTAATCGATCAGCCATCGACCTCCACTCGACATCTCAATGTCACCTCACGCTGCAGGTTCAACACTCATACTCCGAATATTTCTTATTTTATTACTTGTTTATTTGATTAGTGGCTAAGGACTTATTTTAATGGTTTAATTGGGTCTTAAATGATGTCCATTAGAGCAAAAACGCATTAATAAAACCTACACCTCGATACAACTACAACACGGTACGGAATGGTAGTGCAGTACACTGTGGGTATATACACCTCTGCCTATAGCTTCGGGAGTAACAACCGTGATGTTATGTTATGTGATAGCGACGTCATCTCCGCGACAGACTCGTTTTCCTCTAAAGTGGAGATGAGTGGTTTAGGGAGGAGACTGGAAGCGACCAATCACCACAAATATTAGAATCTTTGGGATTGCTCGTTCCAGACAGGAGGGTATTGCTGCGGGTTGTTCGCAAGAGATACCGCGGCCTCGACATGAAGGGCTAAGAAGGAACATGGGTGGTTTTTAGTCAATAGAAGTCTAACACTCCCTTCTGCTCTGCCCAAGAGCGCGAGGGGTTATTTGATGATTTTCCACCCGCCAAAAAAAAATGGCTACGGCTGGGACCGAGGGAGGGGCTTTTTAAAGCTCCTATAACCCGTACTAACTTATTAAAGTTTGCACCAGTATTTCATGCAATAGTGTCTCTCGAGTCTCGGCGTTTAGATATATTTTCTTGTCCTTTGGCGGATTCCAAAGGGTAGCACTTAGTATGTTGTCCACTATGTAACTAGTGCTTCTACCAAGTCCCGTTACTGGGGACTGGACACTTAACATTAAATTACTACTTTTGTTAACTTGGGTCTTACCTGTTAAAACAATTGTATGTGTTTATGAATAAATAAATAAAATAATAATAAACCGCTCTATTTCGTGTTTTTAAAATTTGTGTGTCTGTTTGTTTCGGCTAATCTCCGTATCGACTGGACCAATTCTGATTTTAACCGGGAGATGGCTGATGTTAAAAGGAGTAACTCGCTACTTTTGCTTTTAAACAAATACCTAGGGTTCGCTACAAAAAAACAATAACAAAATTTGATAGAGAAGATATATTTTTATAATAATTCAAATATATAAAAATATATCTTCACTAAGTGCAAATCATTAACTGTCATGCGATTAAATAAACAGTTAACTAATCCTTTAACTGATACAGATAGTAGAGCCTATCATTAATAACTATGATTATGTTAAACAGCTGTAACAATATATCGTCAGCGCATATAATTATAAGTAGGTATATGTATCGATATGTGATCCGCTATTCAAACGACAGGCGTCAAGCTTGACCGTTGTTTGAGCAGGTTGTCAATATAGGGTTGCCAATTCATATTTTGATGACTTAATTTTTTTATTTTAGTTTTTAAATACATAATTAATTGATTTTTGAATCTGTTATTCGATTCGAAAAAAGGACTTAAATAAACTGTCGAAATGTCAGAGTAATGTGAGTGTGTGGAAGTGAAAATTACGTTTTTCCTACTCCTCTGCTATTATTTTTGATTATTTTCGTTGCGACTCGGCGATTTTCTGGTGGTCAACTGGTCGCCACTGTTGATTCTGGCTTTCAGAACTTGCAGTGGTTTAAGAACAGTGCGGCGAGTGGCGGGTTTAACCCTTCGGGGATCACAGGGACACCTTTGGAGGGTATGAGGAACAGGGTGTAAAGTTCTTCACCCCCCATAGAAAAGGGAGGATCCTCCGATCAGACGGGTGTTGTGTCTGGTGGGCTAACTGCCCGACATAATGTAAGTCGGGATTTTCTATATAGGCTAATGTCGCGGATAAAGTTGATAGCGCGATGTAGGACTAGCCAATTAGTTCGCATGTGTTGCGATAGATGTCGCTGTCGCCACATCCCAACGTTTATGTTTTTTCACGGGTGACCACTGTGCGGAGCGGTGTAACAGAGAAATATTGACCAATAGGCTTGCATAAAATCTGCCCCCTGTTCCAGTGTGCAATCCTATTGGTTAATATTTCTCCGTTTCTCCTCTCCGCAGCTTCGCTCCGCTTCAGTGGACAGGCATCCTAAACCAGCGCTGTGATGTCGGCCCCCCATAACACAGCATTATGCCTAATAGATAGTAACCTGCTTGTCACAGTTACAAGGTGCTAGCTGTTAACTTTTTCCATCTGTCCCTTCATGCGTTGTATGTTTATTGTCTATTTTTTAGTCATATTGTATGCACGTCATGTCTTCTTCTTCCATAATGTATGTCATGACATGTCTCTGCGATAAATAAATAAAATGTTTCTTTCTATCTTTCTATGTGTAACGCTCTCTCAGTGTTGCCAACCCTATTATGTGAGTGAGTGGCATAGTGGCGCCTTGCCGAGCAATGAGCATGTTGACCGCCGACACCGCGCACCGAGGCCGAATTCCAAAGTTCCCAATTAGAATTTTTGTATTTTGAAATTGGAGTAACTTACTTACCTTACTATTATTTTATTAGCTCTCATAAATTTATTGTGACAGTCTTAATAATTGAGTATCTTATGATAAGACCACACTAATATTTTATAGAGGAAAGATTTGTATTTTTGCGTGTGCATGTTTGTAATGAATAAACTTAAAAACTACTGAACCGATTTAAAAAATTCTTTCACCGTTGGGAAGCTAAACTATTCCCGGGTGACATAGGCTACTTTTTATCCCTGTATTCTCACGGGAACGGAAACTACGCGGGTGAAACCGCGTGACGTCCGCTTGTCAAGAAATAACGACTGCCCCGTTAGTCGAGTGGTCGCAATCGCGGCAGCTGAGTATGAGGTACCTACAGGGTCGTATTCCCGGGTGGTGTAAATTGTTATTGGGTTTTTCCAGCAGGAATTTCTCAGTAGCAGCCACGAAGTCTGGATTTATTCTACCCACCTTATTACATGGGACTTAAACATATCTGGCGAAAAAATGTAGGTGTACCTACAATTAGGTCCACTCTGCCGAACCATTCGGGGATTACAAGCGTGATCTTATATTATGTATTCAAAAGATAATTAAGATCGTGAACTTGGGGCTGCACCATCACAACACGATCTCTTTAATTTGCTCTTCGATTTAAATGCTCTCATCGCTTAAATATTTTTATAGGCTATTTACTTTATAGGTACAGTGGGCAAAAGAGATTGGTTTGCTCAACAAAATTAGGTACTGTTCTAGTAAAAGAAAAACTTGATTTTTTTGACAAAAATGTCTTATAAATTACTAGCTGTTAACCGATCCGTTAGTGCGGAAATGTTGAAATGTATGTGTAAGAAAAAATAGCCTTTCTGATATGTCTATTTTTTTCCTATCTATCTTTGTGTAAAATTGTATCCCGTTCTGTTAATCGTTTCTGGTGTGATTGAGTAACAAAAATCCATCCATCCAAAATTTCGCTTTTATAATACATAGTAGTAAGATTTATTAACTTTGTATACGTTGTTTATTACATTCTAGACTGACAATTAATCTAAATCTACTAGCCTGGTTTTGGGTAAAGCACGGGCTTTAGCTGGTCTATAAATTATATTTATATCATACCTATTAGCCGAACTATCACGTTTTCTGCGGATTGCTATGGTTCTAGTGACAAGCGAACTATTTTGCCGTTTGTACAAACTAGTTACTCTATATATTTTTATTATCTTCCTTCACTACATGAGAGCTGCCATATCCGTTACGATTACCTTGACATTACATGCATTACTTCCTCGAGCCTTGACACGTATAGCCAATTGCTTTTAAATAGAGCACGATTTTTATGGTCTTTATTTTTTTGAGATCCGGGAGAAGGATATCAAAAGCATAGTTTGTGCAGTCTATCTTACCACAATCATCATCATCAGCCTATTATTGTTCCCACTGCTGGGACACAGGCCTCCTCTCTTTTGAGAGGAAATGCGCAATAATCTACCACGCGGCCCCAGTGTGGATTGGCAGATGTCACAAGTCTTCGAATGTTTTTTTACCACAATGAATGTGGAAAATGATGAGTAAGAATGTAGATGGCTGTAAGAGTAGAGGACGGCTCAAAACGATGGATAGACTTGTAAACGATGATATGAGTAGTATTAGTAGTGAGCAGGACTGTGATGCGTTACAGAGGGACATCAATATGGTAGTAAAGTGGAGTGAAGCAAACCACTTAGAATTCAACACTTCTAAGTGCAAAACAATTTCCTTCACCCGTTCGCGTGCGCCCATCCAGCATAACTACCACGTTTCGGGTGTCCCTTTGGAGCGTGTCAACGAAATTAAAGATCTAGGACTGACTTTAGATGTAAGCATGACGTTCAATCAGCACATCATTCATATTTGTGTTAAGGCTTTTCAATCGCTTGGCTTTGTTATGAGGCAGGCAAATAAATTTAAAGATAGGAATGCTATACTTACATTATATTATTCTTTCGTACGTAGCAAATTGGAGTATAATGCGCTGGTATGGGATCCCCATGAGCAAAAATACAAGCTCATGATAGAACGGGTCCAACGGAAATTTGCTCGGTATCTATATAAAAAGGTATATGGATACTACCCATATTTGTATCCGTCTCTGTTTGTTGCGGGAATGGTCGGCATCAACACGTTAGAAGTGAGACGTAAGTGTGCGCTGTTGATGCACTACTATTTATTACTTAATAATAAAATTGACGACGGGACCACCTTAGCTCGCTGTTCACTGTTTGTTCCGGACCGACTGCGGCGGTCGCGGGCCTGTGCCTCACGAAGCTTGTTCGCAGCTCCCACTGTGCGTACCCAAACTGCTCGATATGCGCCCACAACCCAGGCGATGAATCTGCTGAACGCCCTAATTGCTCAGGAACCGGATCTAGATCTGTTTATGAGTAGCAATAAAGATATGCTTAATTATTGCATACGATTTTTAAGTTAAAAATGCTGCCGATGTATGTTGCTGGCGAAATGTGGGTGTACTGTTAGGTACACCTCTGCCTAACCCTTCGGGGATTACAGGCGTGATGTTATGTTATGTATGATTTTTAAGTTAAAGTGTGTTGTTGACTTGCTGCACGCGTTGGTGCAAACTGTAAGTGTGGCAAGTACCTGCTTATATAAATAAATAAATAAATAAATAAATAATATGGCTAGAAAGGAGGTGACTGCTAAGATGACGAGTAATGGAGAAGTATGGAAGCAGAAGACATGTTGCGCCACCGCAATACACCTGATGTGACGAGATGATGCGGCCTGAGTGGAGCAAGCTTGCCTAAAAGAAACCAATTCACTTCCGAACTTTCAAAAGATCCAGATTATAATGATCGGGAAAAGGAGCCAGCATGGAATTCCAAAACCTGGCGGTCCGCACAATAAATGTGGAAGCATAGGGCTTTTTACGAACCCGTGGGACTTCAATAGACTTATATCAATGACTCTTCGCTGTGTGTCTGCTCATCGGATGATAGAATCAGACATCTGAATGCTGCGCAATAGCACAGGCTTTTTTCACAGCATTTCGGCTTTTTTACAGCATCCATGGCTTCAACTTTTTCGATGTAGAGCTATAATGTGAACCACTGGTAGTTTTTTCTCACCGTCTTCTAAGATGCCTACTGCGGAGGCTTCTTGGTATATCAGGCCTCCACATCATCCTGCCGGGGCTGGGAGTTGTTCGAAAGAGATACCGCGGCCCCAGAACACAAAGGGTGGAGTAGAACATGGGTGGTTTTTAGCCAGTTGAAGTCTGACTTTTATGGTCAAAGCATGTTGGGTAAGCCCCAGTCGTGAGTAGTCGTGAACTCGTGACCAGCCAATCCTTCTTCAGCTTTTTACTAACATTCTAGAATTGTTAGTATGTTGTATATGTAGCTGGAATTTTTTGTTAGTTGATTAAATAATTATTAGTACCTACATGGTAGTAAGTAAGATGGTTCATTGTTTTTGTAAAAGAGCGCCTCTCGCCATCAAACGTAAAAGTTTGGCGAGTTTAGAAGTAAGTAACACGTCTGTACTAAATTTTCTTTAAATAAATGGTTAAAAAAAAAATGTTTTGGTTAGTCAGGTAAAACAGTATAAATTAATGTCAACACATCTAACAGGTAGATCGATCTTAACAGGCAGTTACACGTACCTATGGGTGAATTTCAACAAGAGATTTTTATGTATCATTTCGGTGGGATTTTTTTATTTCAATGCAATCTATATATTTTTAGTGACAAATAATACTTTAGTCTATTTTATAACATTGTGCGTGAGTGGACATCAAATATTATCAAAACTTACATAAATATTTAAGGATAAAGTTTTAAGAGTCCACTGAAATTAAAAGTGTCCACCGAAATGATAAAAATTACCACCGAAATGATAAATCCACCGAAATGATACAGCTAAGAACAACCGTGCCCCCAGCCAGGGTTCCGTACTTTGTTAGGTTTGATTTCCACAAATTTTAGATAAACACTGAGACAGGACAGTACACAGTTTTTTTAATATCATCATTAATATACAGATATTACAGTTAGTATTATTACATATATCATTCTTTGAGGTTACAATAACCTCAAAGAATGATATTAATGTAATGTAATGTTTATTATGATATCAGTGATCGATCGAATTCCATTAAGAACAGTCGCGTCGCGTCGCGTCGGTATAGCGCTGACGCAGCAGCATACCGTTCGTTACCTCTAGCCGTGCGCGGTCGCCGCGATGACCCAGTTACCGAATTTATTGCACAACTATTTGTATAAACAAAGTGTTAAGGTGAAGTTGTTATTATTTTAATAATCATGGCTTCGTCATGCACAATTAAAATCAAAACTGAAACGGAACAATTGTTGTATAATCATTATACCGAAGAAAAGTTGGAACGCGAAAAGTTACAATGTTTGGTAAATGACCTCAAAAGTCAATTAGAACTACTTCAGCAGCAGCTTAAAAACATCCAGGAGCAAAAATCTGCAGACCTAGACAAGAAAAATGTCACTACCGAGAAGCCAATGCCAATCGAGTACGAGACAGACGAAGAGGAACTAGCAAAGGAAACAGAGTGGGTACGACAGAAGAGCAGAAAAAAAAGGAAATTGAACTCATCACCACTGTCCTCACCACCTCAACAAGGAGCCGATTCCAGCCAAAAACCTAAAGAAAATGTTAAAACAAAGAAACAGCCCACACCACCACCGATAGTTGTGGAAAATGTTAAAAACTACCAAGAATTCTATGATCTTCTTTCAGCTAATCTAACGAAAGACTCGTTCATTACAAAAATGATGAATGGAGAAAAAGTTAAAATTAACTCCCATAATGATGACTCATACAGATCCATCACCAAGTTATTGTTACAGAATAACTGCTTGTGGTACTCGTATGAGAATAAACAAGACAGACCGATTAGGGTGATGGCAAAAAACCTTCATTCTTCCTGCCTGCCAAATAGAATAGTTGAAGACCTGACAACTCAAGGATATAAAATAGAAGATGCGGTCAACAAACTGAGTTGGAAGAGCAAAGAGCCCCTCAGTATGTTTATGCTCTCATTCCAAAAAGATGAAGACATTAAGAAAATCTACGGAATCAAATCCATACTGGGCTGTAAAGTGGATATACAGCCGTTAAAAACATCGAAGTTAATTCCACAATGCAAAAGGTGTCAAGCATATGGCCACACTCAGAAATACTGTTCCAAAGAACCCCGGTGTGTGAAGTGTACAGGCAAGCACCTAACCAGAGACTGCAGTAAACCAGCAGAAGCAAAGCCAAAATGTGTTCACTGTGGTGAGCCCCACCCGGCTAACTATAGGGGATGCATAGTAGCTAAAGAGCTACAAAATATTAAAGATAAAAATATCAGAAAGAATGTGTCGATACCAAACTCTCAAGGTCCAAGTACAAACAAAGACAAAATACCTAGTGTCACCAAACTTGCTACTAAAAGTGTTTCGTATGCACAAATGACAAAAGGAGTCCAATCGTTGCCACAGTCACATATGAAACCAATGAGCCCTAACATGGATGAAAAGATTAACACAATCATAAATCTTTTAACTACGTCGATGAAAGGCTGAAAAAACTTGAAAGTAGCACTAAAGCAGCTACCAAACAAAAAAGCAATATCCATGGCTAATTTATTAAAAATTATGGCATGGAATGCGAATGGACTGCTGAAACATCAGAATGAACTTACGGCAGTCCTAAATATGGAAAGTATTGATGTGTGCCTTATATCAGAGTCACATTTCACTAAAGAATCTCATATTCAGATCAAAGGATATAACGTATACCATGCATTGCATCCCAATAACACACCAAGAGGTGGTAGTGCTGTCATTATAAAAGAGAATATTTTTCACTATGAAGAACTCAAATATGAAAAAGAAGAAATACAAGCAGTGGCCGTCTGTGTCAAAACGAAATACTGTCTTGTCACTATTTCAGCCATATACTGTCCACCTAGGTATTCACTAAAAGCAGATCAGTACATTAATTTTCTAAACCTTCTTGGAAACAGATTCATATTAGGAGGCGACTTTAATGCCAAAAATACATTTTGGGGATCTAGACTGACAACAACCAAAGGAAGAGAGCTACTGTGCGCAATTGAAGAAACACAATGCAAAACATTGTCAACAGGTAAGCCCACTTATTGGCCTACTGACACAAAAAAGATTCCCGATCTCATAGACTTTTTTATATATAAAAATGTATCACCTAACCTTCTCCGCATTCAAGAAGGTTATGATATGAGCTCAGACCACTCACCTTTATTACTTACTCTAAGTGAGACTTTCTTGCTGAAAGAAACCTACCCGACATTGGTAAATAAGTACACTGATTGGGCAAGCTTTAAAATAGACTTGGACTCTGTAATAGATTTAAAAGTTCCACTAAAGAAACCAGAAGATCTGGATCGGGATATCAGTCATTTTATTACACAAATACAACAATGCGCCTGGAAAAACACGCCTACATTTAAGATCAAAAACAGACTTACATACTATCCAGCAGAAATCACAAAACTCATAAATGAAAAGAGGCGACAGAGACGAATATGGCAACAAACAAGATTTCCACAAGATAAAAGGATTCTGAACAACCTTACAAAACAGCTAAGTAGTGCAATTCAGAAATTCAAAAATGAATCAATGAGCAGTTATCTAAAACAACTAACTAGCTCTCGCACGACAGATTACTCTCTGTGGAAAACTACAAAAAATTTAAAAAAGCCAATTATGCATATTCCCCCCATCAAGGATACTAACGGGCGGTGGGCAATAAGCAACGAGCAAAAAGCTATTAGGTTTGCACAACATCTGGAACTAATTTTTACGCCAAATAAAGAACACCAAGACAGCGCTTTGCTAGATGAAACATCAAATAATGATGAGCAAGAAATAAAATTGGTAACACCTAGAGAAGTATACAACGAAATCAAGCGTCTTCGACTAAAGAAATCACCTGGCTACGATCTTATTACCGGAGAAGTTCTTAAGAACCTCCCACGTAAAGCCATCATAAAACTTACGACTCTCATCAATGCAACGTTCAGGCTTAAGTCGGTACCTGACCTGTGGAAAGTTGCCGAAGTTATAATGATACCAAAGCCTGGTAAACCACCTCACGAAACGACATCATATAGGCCGATCTCGCTGCTACCGATCATGTCAAAATTATTTGAAAAGCTTCTCTTGAAGCGGCTAAAACCCATCATAGAAGAAAGAAACTTGATCCCTGACTACCAATTTGGATTTAGGGAAAAACATTCGACAATAGACCAAGTACACAGGATTACCAACATTATAGAAAAGGCTTTAGAGGAAAACAAAGTTTGCTCAACGGTCTTCCTCGATGTAGCGCAAGCATTTGATAAGGTATGGCACAAAGGCCTCATTAACAAACTAAGAAATATGCTCCCTAAACAGTTTGCTGACATCTTAGAGTCTTACCTATCACAGCGTATGTTTAGAGTAAGACAAGATGATGCACATTCGGAACTAAAACCGATAAAAGCTGGAGTACCGCAAGGAAGTGTCCTAGGTCCCGTCTTGTACTTATTGTACACTTGCGATATTCCTGAATTAGAGAACAACACCATTGCCACATTTGCAGACGACACAGCTATAATGGCCACAGGCGTCACTCAAGAAGAAGCAGTGAAAAAAGTTCAAACAGCCGTCAATATCATCTTTGACTGGACAAAAAAATGGCGTGTGAAACTTAATGAAACAAAATCTGTTCACATAGACTTCACAAACAAAATGCAAAATTATCATCCGATAAACATAAACGGTCATGTCATACCATACGAAAATACAGCCAAATACTTAGGCATGACATTAGACGCAAAGCTTCGCTGGAAAGCTCATGTTAAAAAGAAACGCGACGAACTAGAGCTTCGCTACAAGTCGATGTACTGGCTGATAGGAAAACATTCTTCGCTGTCAGTACACAACAAAATACTGTTGTACAAACAAGTCCTCATGCCTGTATGGACTTATGGTATTCAGCTCTGGGGCTGTACCAAACAAAGTAACATCAAAATTATACAGCGTTTTCAAAACAAAGTACTCAGAGGTATCGTTAATGCGCCCTGGTACATTCGAAATGACGACCTTCATCGGGACCTCAAAGTAAACCTCGTCATAGACATAATTAAAAAGAACGCCGAAGCTCATGAACGAAGGCTTCACCATCATGTGAACATCGAGGCTATCCAGCTCCTCGACAACACGGACATAGTGAGAAGGCTAAAAAGGACAAAACCTTTCGAGCTAATTTAGTGAAGTGTGAGTTTAATGTAGTGAAGTGAGTGCTACCTATAAAGAACACAAGAAAAAAGTGTCTTCCCCTTAATAGAGACAATAAGAAAAGTGTTAATGGACACATTCTTAGTTATAGTCTCCCTAGCAAATTAAGTCAAAATAGAATTACTCATTAGCTTTAGTATTAAGCTAGATTGTATTTTTTATGATGTACCCGTATTAGGACACATTATACAAAAAAAAAAAAAAAAAAAAAAAAAAAAATTATGATATGAATGAATAGTTTCTTTACTTTTATAACCTTTGGTAATTTTTGTGGTTGTTGTTGTGTGAAAATGTTGGAAAACTTTATCGTAAATGCTGGTAACCTTAAATAAATATTTTTGCTTGTTTATGTACTAATACTAATTTACTTGATATATTTTCAAAAGAATCAACGTATCGCGATTAGAAAGCTTAAAGTTTCTGATTAATATGATGGTTGCATTTGTAAGTTATGCCATTAATAGTAATACCTAATGTCTACCTATTGCACTAAGAGAAAAATGCTAGGTATAATTTAGTTAAATTGGTAACGAGAGGAGAATAGTGTTTCTACAGGTATATCAGTAAAACTTCTAAAATTAAATCAACTCTTATATTTTTAAAATACAATAAATGAATAAGAAACATTATAAAAATATCTTAGTAGTAATAGCTTAGTACTTTTAATCCTTTTACATAAACGTATGAAACATAACAGAAACCTGAGATTGAGATGACTTTATTCTTAAATTACTACAACAATAGAGAAACGTACATATCTAAATAGAACAAAAACTAACTACATAGATATATGTATATATTATATATCTTAAGCACAAATATTACACAACAAATACACCTAAATAATCTAATCGACACTCTAGGTAAAAGTAGGTACATTACAAAACTATGACTTTGTATTTGACACCAGGATCTCTAAAACTTTATGTTTTTATCATTTCGGAGATACTTTTAATTCCGGTGGACTGTAATTGGTATAACAGTCCACCGAATCCACTGAAATGATAACACTGAGATGATAAAATAGAGGTTAGTTCTACATTTAACTCCGAAAAAAAATTATTTAAAAAATATGAACACTACTCAAACAAAACAGTACTTACTGCGAATTTAATACACAATTTTGAAACAAATTAAACAAATCTAGCACGAGTTATAACAGCCACCGAAATGAAACTATTTTTGTCCCCATATTACTGAAATGATAAACTTACTTTTTTGGCGGGAAACCGCAAGACGTTGGGACCGGTGCGTTCGCGCCGAGAGCTTAAGCCGGACTGATCCGGAGTGAGAAAAGGTGAAAGGGGCGTAACAACGCAATGTTGATGTGGCTATTCTACTAAAACTTACTGTCCTCTGAAATGATAACTTTTTTCCAGACAAAAGTTGACTGCCTGTCAAATCCATGAGAAAGAAGATAAACAAACAAAAATTGTTTTATTTGATCGAATATATTATAATTTAATGATAACAAAATCAATTTAAATCCATATTACGAATGTATTTGCAGGAGAAGGTATGTTATGAGCGGAATTGGGTTCAGGACAGGTCACCGTGATGATAAAATAACACTTTGTAATTATTTTTTTGGGTATATTAGAGGGTAGATACCAATGATTTTTTTTGCCAAGGTAGAGAAATACTTACGTTGTTGAGAAAAAATATATAAAATTAATAATCAGCACATTGCACTACCGTTCTCAGGTTTGCCGTGTATTTTTTTGCTTGGGCAATTCACCCCTATATGATAATATGTAACAGGTTGATTGCACATTATGGTCAGTGCGTCTGCGCAGCTTAGCGACCTTCTGCGCGTGCGCGAAATGTTGTACTCTTGTGGTGGATGGTGTTATGTTAGAAAGAGACATTTTTCTTACTTAGTCTTCCTTTATTGTGTGGTAAGTGCCGAACCTGGTGTCACAGGCCATCGTGAAATATTTCTAAGGCATGCTGGTTTCCTTCACCGAAGCAAGTGATAATTTCACACTACGCTTATGAATCCGAAAAATCAGAGGTACGTGTCTTAGGTTCGAACTCGTTATCAATGACTTGGCAGTCCAACGGTCATACCACTAGACTATCATTACTGCTATTATTTTTCTTAGTATAATAAGTAGTTGCTCCTCGAAAACCTCGGTAAGCCGTTGGTCCCTGTCCGTGTTACTCCTAATGCCGTTTTCTTTCCAGGGCTGCGGTGGTTCTTTCGAACAAATTGCGCCTTTCTTGTCAGGGTCATTGCCTGTCGGCAATGACCCTGGCGGGCCCCGTCTGCTTTGCTGCATAACGTGCCGTACCCAGGAATCTGCTGGATGCAGGCTTCTGTGGAGCTCTGCCATGAGACCCGGCCCTCTTTCTCCACTTTGACCTAACGACCCACACAATACACTTGCGTACTTACCACATAACCTCGTCCCCAAGATCAATAAGTACCTCTACTTATTCTAAATCGGATTACCTCAATTGATTTAGTATAGTGATCTGCGCGCGCGCAGGCGGCCATCGACCTGGCGCTTATTATTTATTTATTTTATTTTAGTGGTTATTTAATTATTTGTTATTTATTTTATTTTGTTCTCGCCATGTTCAAGATTTTGGCTGTGATTTTTTTTGGTAAGATTTTTTGTTTACTTATAAAAAAAGCCTGTACGAGTCCCACCGCTGGGCAAAGGCCATCCCATAAATAAAATTTTAATAAAAATATGTAAATTTTCTTATGTGAGGATGTAGTGAAGAAAAGATATTTTTGGGAACGGCTGGACGGATTTGACAATTTATTTTTAAATTTTGCGTCGGTTTTATAGAGAGAGAAAATTGGAAAAGGTGCCTGAAAAAATATGAAAATTCTATGCATTTGATCAGTTAGTTAATTAATCATTTATGTGAGGATTTAAATTATGTGTGTAGTAGGTACAATTAGTTAGTTAGGATTTATTTGTATTAAAACTTAGAGTTGCCTTGAATCCAAGGAGAAACTGCTAATTATGGCATTCATTTTTAACCGACTTCCCAAAAAGGAGGAGGTTCTTAATTCGATCGGTATGTTTCTTTTTTTTTTTGGAACAAAATCTCAGGCAGACATATTAAATATCTTGTTTTACCGACTTCCAAAAGGGTGATGTTATCAATTCGTCGTGCGAAGTATAGCTGTGCTAGTACTTAACTGGTAGTCAAATGTGCGGATAAAGATGACTTGCAAGCACGTTGATAACTTCTCTCATCTGTTACCAACAGACAACATCTTAGCATTTTAGGACTTGCTCAGACAAGAGTAAGCGAGTTACTTACCGGGTTCAAAAAAGTTATTAAACTCCAGAGAGTTATAAAAATATTACAGATAATAATAAAATTGTATTTCCTATAAAATAATTACACGATAAAATGAAGGTTTTTCACTGTACAAAGTGTTTGTCACGATAAATAAGTGTGTAGTTCTCTCAAAAACTTCCTGAAATAAGAGTTGGTAAGTAATGAAAATGTTATCATTACCTAAAAATGTAATTCTCCGTTTTCTTGTCCCCTTCCAGCCCTGGCCACGGTCTTCAGCCAGCAGCCCCACGACTACTACCACGTGTTACATCTCCCACACAACCCTCCTCTGCACCCCGTGTTTAAGACTGCTCCCCGCACCAGCTTCACCTGTGATGGTAGACCGAGGGGGTATTATGCTGATGTGCAGGCTGGGTGCCAGGTAAACAATCATCATCATCATCATCTCATCATCATCTGCCTAGCCTTTTCCCAACTATGTTGGGGTCTGCTTCCAGTCTAACCGGATGCAGCTGAATACCAGTATTTTACATAGAGCGACTGCCTATCTGACCTCCACAACCCAGTTAATACTAGGTAATACGATACTCTTTGGTAAGACTGGATGTCAGAATTTCAGGTCACTGACTACCTGTAACGACTGCCAAAGATCTATATATAGCAGCCGGGACCAACAGCTTAACGTGCTTTCCGAGGCACGGAGGAAACTCGGTATGTCGGGCAGTCACCCATCCACAGACCGACCTAGGCAAGCACAGCTTTATCTAAAGATCGACCCGAGTGGCAGTTCTTATTAAGCCACGAGCTCCAATCATCATCATCAGCCTATAATGTTCCCACTGCTGAGACACAGGCCTCCTCTCTGTGAGGATGGGCTATTATCAACCACATGGGCCCTATGCGGGTTGGTAGATGTTACATCAATCAAATCAGCTAAATCCTAAATGGCAATTGCGTTCCAAAGGGATGAAATGTACAAGGATTTTTTAATTTAACAATTGGTAATACCTACCCACATTCTGAACAAATAAATTGGTCATCAACATCAGCTAGAAGTCATCCGCTCAATGTTGATCGAAGGCCTCTCCTATAGAATGCCATAACGAACGGCAACCTGCCGCATGCATCTGGTTGCCCGCGACTCTCACGATGGCGTCGGCCCATCTGGTGGAAGGCCTACCAAAACTGCGCCTTCCGGGTCGTGGTCGCCACTCGAGAACCTATCTTCCCTATGGGCTGTCGGTTATCCGAGTGATGTGGCCTGTCCATTGCCATTCCAACTTTCATATTCTGAGAGCTATGTTGGTGACCCTGGTTCTTTGGTGAATTTTCTCATTACGGATTTTATCGTGCAAAGAAACTCTGAGTAGCTGAGCTCTCTCCATGGCCCATTGCATGACTCTAAGCTAAATAAATGAATATTCTATTCTATTCATCTGCCACACTTGGTGATTATAATAATAATAATATACTATTTTTAAATGTTTTTTTATATTATTTTAAATAGGAATATTTAAAAATGTAATTTGTATGTGTAAAAATGTAAGTTAAATAATGTATATATATTTTTTTATGTTTTTTTATTGTTTTTGTAAATAACATTTAAAAATGTAATAAGTTTGTTTGTAAAATAAATAAAGGAAAGACCTAATATAATTATTTAGTTTAATTTGAAAACATTGATACACTGGTTAGTACACAAACAAACTTATCAACGATTAGCGATCGTTTTGCAATTTTCCATTAAAGAGATAGATCATTGAATTAAGGATCAAAAGGAAGCCCAAATTTAGCAGTTTTAGATGTAATAATAATAATAATAATAATAATTTATTTGACACAAAAAAGCACACATAAATGGAAAATACAAAATCAATGTTCACATAAAACCAAATAAATGATCAATGACCCCCATGCTAGGTAAAACCTGTGTTATAGGGGTCATCCATCCGTCCATTATGGATCACAATAAAGGACGCTTTCAAATTAATAATGTGCACTTGTGTAAAAATAAAACTAGACTAGTACAATTTATAAAGGGAAAAAAAATAAACAATTTAAACGTAGAGAAAAAAAAAAAAAATGGAAATGGAGTATAATTAATTAATAATAAGGAAAACTGAGTATCTTTATAGGTGCGGGGTGTGAGTGTTTGTGTGAGTGTAGCTGTGTATGTGTGAGTGTATAAATGTATAGGTGAGTGTAGGTATGAAGGGAGAGTTATGGTTTGAGTAATTCTTCTGAGTCGTCATAATTTAGGGTGAGCAGAAATTCTTCTAGTTTTTGCTTGCATTGGTGTTTGTTTAAGCAATGAAAGTTCAGTGTTTTGTTCAATTTATTATATAGTAACGTGCTTAAATAACGGTAATGCCGACGTGCAAAGGTGGTTTTTGTACAAACGTTGGGGCAAACGGGTTTAGGTCTTCTTCTGAGCGTAGGGCTTTTGGATCTATTGGGAGGGGAAATTTTATGTGTACGTGTGAGTGCACGAAGTATAAACATTTGGCGGACTGTCAATACCTTAAAGTCGCAATAAACTTTCTGAGTGGGATATCTAAATGGTTTGTTTAATAGTACTTTGATTACTGCACGTTGGGCTCTTTCAGCTGGTATGAGAATTGTCTTGGCGGCACCACCCCACGCGACGATACAGTAACTTAGTGTTGATTCACATAAAGCGGTGTATACCATTTTTAGGATATCTTTATGAGCCGATGATTTTATCTTTTTGAAGACGTAAATGAGTTTTCTAGTACGCGCAGATAGAGATTCGATGTGGGTCTTCCAGCTGAGACTGGAATCCAGGTATAGGCCGAGGTATTTGACGGAGGACGCTCGCGTTACAGTCTGACATGAACAATGCTTTGTGCGGTTGCGCTCGTCACAGACATGGGCTTTGATTTGGATTGAGAGGTTCGATGGAAGGTTAGAGGGTCTGGTACCAAAGGTTACAAAGCTTGTTTTGCTGACGTTCAGGGTTAAGCTGTTGTTGCCCAGCCAGATCATAACTTGGGCCAAGGACCTTTCAGCGGCCTCCTTTGCCGTTTCCCAATCGTTCCCGCTGGACAGTAAAACAGTATCATCGGCGTACGCTATAACGTGAGTAGAAGGGAGGGTAAGCAGACAGAGTTCGTTGACATAGATTTGGAAGAGGAGAGGGCTGAGCAGACTGCCTTGCGGCACACCGAAATCCAGGAGTCGTTCACTACTGATGTACTCGCCTATTTTAACGCACTGGGTGCGGTCCGAAAGAAAATCTTTAAGCAGTTTGAGAGCTGGGCCACGTATTCCAATCTGTTCCAACTTTCTGAGTAAAACGGGGACAGAGACGGTATCAAAGGCCTTAGATAGGTCTAAGAATATGCCAACACATTTTTGTTTACAGTCTATTTTGTTTACAAGAGAGTCCAATAGAGCTAAGACCGCGTCTTCTGTCGATACCCCCTTTCTGAATCCGTACTGGTTTTCAGCAATGATTTTATATTTGTCCAGAAAGTTGAGAAGATTTTTTTGGACGATCCTTTCGAGTATTTTTGAGATTGCTGGAAGAACCGAGATCGGTCGATAGTTATTTACACTGCCTCTGTCACCCGTTTTAAAGACAGGATGAACGATGGCTTTTTTGAGAGACTTGGGGAAGGTGCCAGTGGTTATTGCAAGATTGCAAATGTGCGTTAAGGCAGGAACTAGTTTGTGACTGGCAGATTTTATCAGTTTAGGCGAGATATCATCCCAACCTGCGGCACTGATGAGAGATGTAGGTACTCAACCTAATACTATTTTCCTCATGTTTCCAGGCGTTCCATTACTGCTGGCGTCAACATTTGGTGAGCACGGATCTCTGTGCGAATGGCACGCTCTTCAATGAACAGTTCCAAGTAAGTAATCAGAATAGCAGTGGTGGCGGCCCCGACTTACGAGCAGTAAGTTGTGGGTTCGCACCCAGGCAGGCGCATTACTTTGTGTAATTTATTTCATCACCACTGCTCTCAAAAACGGTGAAACCGGCATGTCCTAGAACCAAAAAATTTAAGACATGTGGCGTGAGTCCCTGCTGTCCACATTATAGGCTGAAGTCAAAGTCAAAGCATTTATTTCAATTAAACCATTACTAGGTACTTTTGAATGTCAGAAGAACAATTCATAAAACTAAACTACGAGTGCAATATGTCATCCCGAAAGCCACCACGCCGAATCACACGCCGCCGAATGCCCGCAACAACGAACACTGCGAGCACGAAAGCACGCAGCGACGCACACCGCAACAACGAATGTACGACTGATGATGATGACACGATAACTGACAAATGCTTGCACTGACTGAATAGGTCTACTCATACTCAGACACTAATCTATTAAGGGATCGGACAAAAAAAAGTAATTAGTCCGTCAGATAGATTTCCATTTTCACATAATAAACAAAAAATGAAGACGATACAGTGCTTCGAAAACTAGTGAACTCCTCGAAAACGTCACACAGTTTTTACCTACAAATGGCGTCACAACCCCCCCCCCCCACTCATGATCTTTGACGCGTTTTATCTTCGTCAATGTTTATTAATTTGATAAAACAAAAAACACGTATCCAATATTTTTCGATACCTCATCTAACTGACGGACTAATTAGGATCATATTTTTTCGACTCAGTCCGATCCCCTATTATGTAAGTTGAACAAGATTATGTCTTGACCTTAAAAGAGACGACGACAGCTGAGTTTGTTTCGGCTGTTGCTCTTCAGCCTAGCCTTTTCCCAACTCCATTGTGGTCGGCTTCCAGTCTAACCATGCAGCTGAATACCAATATTTTCTATGGAACGATTACCCATCAACTATTGACCTCCACAACACAGTACAGCAGGGCTATTGCGTATCTTTTTAAATGTCAGTGGCTATCATAGTGTCCATCGATTAACTGTCACATGCAGTTATGGTTTGGTACAAAATGGAACCATTTGACAGTTAATCGATGGACACTATGATCATCATCATCATTGATTAACAGCTGTCAAATGGTTATGGTTTGGTACAAAATGGAACCATTTGACCGTTAATCGATGGACACTATGATAGCCACTGACATTTAAAAAGATACGGAATAGCCCTGCAGGGCGATACGATACCTCTTGGTAAGACTGGTTATCACTTCAGGCCACTGACTAACTGTTACGACTGTCAAAGTAAAAAACTGGCAAACTGTTAGAAACCACGTGTTAAGTCCCTCTGTGTCTAGTAGCCCGTTTCTTTTCTGTCTCCTGCTGATATGGAGGGAAGTGGAAATTATGTTTTTCCTACTCCCCCGCTATTCTTTTCGGATTAACTTCGTTGCGGGATCCATGTTTCTCTGGGACTTCGTTGAGCTTGAGCTGTCTCAGCGTTTTTCTGGTGTGTGTGTGTGTGTGGCGGGTTTTTCATAAAAACTGGTAGAACATCATTGATAACATAAGATAACGTAACATCACGTCTGTAATCCTTGAAGGGTTAGGCAGAGGTCCTACTTTAAATTCAGGAAATCAGCTAACTTTTGTTTTTTGTTTGCAGGTATGTGACCATTTCTACAACGTGCGCTGTGGATCTCCTTACGAAGATTTGTAAATTATTTTAGACAATAAATATATTTATTTAATACCTTATTTTACGTTGTTTCATTTAACACAAGGTTTTGTCCGTGGCTTCGCGCACGTGGATATAGAAATTATTATTATGAAATGTACTACCAGGACAAAAGTTCTGAGTAAACCACAACAATGCTCGTGCTTTCCGATATGGGTGGTCACCCATCTACAGCCCAAACTAGTCAAGCGCTACTAACATGTAGCCACGAGCACCTCAATAGGGATGTATACTGACTAAAAATAATATGATTCTAATTAGTCCGTCTGTTAGATTATTAAAAAATACGTATTATTTGTTTTATCAAATCAAAAAAAAATTAAAAGAAGATAAAACGCGTCAAAGATTTGAGTGGGGAGTTGTGACGTCACTCACCGGTAAAAATGTCATACTAATGTCTTAGAATATGACGTCGCACGAGTTTTCAAAGCACTGTATCGTCTTCATTGTTTGTTTACGTGAAAAAAGAAAAAATACGTGTCCAATATTTTTTGGAAATCTATCTGACGGACTAATTGGATTTTTTTTGTTAACTAATCTATTGAAATGATGCACACTGATTGTAGAAACAATTGAAATAAAACAAAATGATACTTTTTACAACATATTTTATTTATAAACGTAAAAAAAACACAAAAGCTATAAAAAACTGAGTATTTAATACATAAAATCTTTGATAAAGTACGTCGCTTACCGACTTCACATAAGTAGGTACATAATTTCGTATTTGTCAAATAATAATTATTAAAAATAATAATAAAAAATAAGAAACACATCACACAAGGGTACATTACCTATCTATTAAAATAATTAAAGTACTTACTTATCAAAATGTCAAGTTCTTATAAATAAAATATTTACATCAAAACTCTATTTAATATCAAACTTCTGGCAGTTTAAAAAAATGATTGATTTTACCTTATAAAATGTATAATTTATTCTTTATTCCACTTTCCCTGGATCGTGACCAAAGTGATAATGTCATTTGATATTTTCCTATCCACAAAAAAGGACGTGTAGCGCCATAATTATCTTTCCTACTCTGAAATCCTTTAGAGGATTTAGTAAGGATGTTAGAAACCAGGGTGTTACCATACAAAATAAATATTACTGTATATTTTCAATTCCTTCTAAACTTTATATGAGCATACTTATTCCTTACCGAAAACATTATCTGAGACCATTATAATTTATTTCACTTTCATCTAAACGGAGTATTGAACAAATGGAGCACACAATCCTCATCTTTATAATATAAGTTTAGTATTTATTTAAACTTCATGTACAATAGTGGTACACAGGCGAACTTAATGCCACAAGGCATTCTCTACCAGTCCACCTTTGGGTTAAATAGGACAACGTTGTGATAGGGTACAAAAACCTCTAGGTTAGTATCACAAAAAGCTGTCAGGATGGGTGGTGAAAAGAAATGATCACTACAATGAAATTCCAAAGTGATAGATAAATTAATGTAATCAGCAAAATGGCAGCATTTCTATTTTAGCAGACCAAAAATATGTATTACTACTATTTAATGTTGTGTAATTGGAGAACCTTTCAAGCTCTGACATCAGATAGACCAAAACCTAATGCGAGTAAATGATAGGCACGCACCTAGACTATCGCGTATAGTGGTAGCAGTTACAATATCGTGTCCTGTTGTTTATTCACTACAGAAACTGATGGACGCCACTGAAAGCGCCAAACTAGAAGTTAATTTCTTGGTTGACACAATTTAGATTGCCATCGACACGCTAAGAAGATGTTACCTACTTTCACCATACTTTACATTAATACCATTGTTACCCTAGCACTCCATTCAAAAAAATACTCCGCGTCACCAAATATCACATAGGAACTTACAATCTTACCAACATTTCACCACCACCAACAAGCAGAGAGCCACACCAACCAAACTGCTCCTAACTCCACTACTTCCCCCCTTATCATCATCTGTATTCACCTCATTGTCTCCTTCCAGTCGTTTTACTTCATCCATGATACGTTTCTCTTCGATGGCCAGGATCACAGCATCGTTGATGGTCTGCATTAGGGCGTAGTTCGTGTATTTTGGTTGTGGTAAACGGAGCTGGAGTTTGGAGTCTTGAATCACGTAGGCTGGACCTTTGGAACCGATAAGGGCAACTGTGGACAAAAAGAAAGATTTTTTTTTTAATGCGAATTAATGGGCCAGCTCTTGACCTCAATCAGGCCTGATGGATAGCGTTGGATGGGGTATATGCTGGAACGAGCGTGCCCAGAAGAGGCCTTTTCTTATATCTTTGCCTATATACAGGGTGACACCAACAATATGACCATACATTAAACTGCGAATACGAAATACAGCCAGCAATTTAGCCACAGGGCATTATTTTACATTTTCAGTATTTTTTAAATGATGTTGATTAAAAGCCTTGCATTGACCGATTAACAATAAACACTAAACACTAATTGTTGCCAATTTACAGAAATAAATATTATTTAAGAAATTATTCGACAAGGATTCCACTAATGGCAATCTTCAGTACGAATTCTAAACATCACCAAACTGGTCCATAAAAACTTCTTTGACATTTTTATCCGACGGAGCCCAAAACGAGTGTAATGTTTTACCGGCACTGTATCGTCTTCATTGTTTGTTTACGTGAAAAAAGAAAAAATACGTGTCCAATATTTTTTGGAAATCTATCTGACGGACTAATTAGATTTTTTTTTGTTAACTACCCTATTCCCAAAATGTCCTACAAGAAATATCCTAAAATATTCACTCACCATCAGGAATATTCAAGTTCTGCACAGCCTTGTTGACTAACGGATCATCCACCATCCTCTTATGTCTTTCCACGAAGTCTATGTACGCATCCGTCTCGTTGCACTTGCCCTTGAAGTCATCCGTGTCTATGGACCATACCATCACGCCGCCGAGGCCTTTGTCGATGGCCATTCTGTGAAGGACAAAGAATATCAGTAAGAAGGTCTAATATTTAGACACAGTTGTCCAGTGTTAAAGGAAAAGAAGCTAAAATGGATGTCGGAAGGAGAATTGTATGCAGCTAACGTAGAATGGACAGGGGGTCTACTCTCTAAGCACGAATACCGTAGTTTCAGCCAAAGATACGGGCGTTTCCTAATCTGTATCACTTACGAACATAGATTTAGTTAGGTTCCCGAACTAAAAAAAGAACGTCAACACCGTCAACACAATTGGACAGTTGTCCATACTCCGGGTGTATTTTCAAAACTCATGAATCCGAAGATTATAGGGAGTAGGGTTCATTTCAAAGTTACTTGGTTATTTCGAATGGGCCCGTATTTTCGTTGACGGGCTTAGAGAGTATAATGTAGACCCATGGTCCCTAAGGGTAGGCCAAGCGAGTGTTTTCGTTGCTGTAGCTGAATAAACCGATGACACACACACGTAAAACACTTAACAAACATACTAAACACACACACTGAATTAACTGGTGTTGTTGTACCTGTTGTTGTTGTTTGTTGTATCTGTTGTTGCTGTTATTTGCTGTATGTATGTATGTTATGTTATACAGCTACATGAGAATAGTAAACTATCCCAGTGAACTATTTGTTGAAGATTTCAATCTTTGTAGGAGGTTGTCTCACGACACCCCGGGTCCTCGCGGGCGGGCTTGTATGAAATCCGCTGATGTCCCATACACCCGTTTCGCCACCTCCGCTCGATCGGGCGGACGAGCGTTGTCAGGTGAGAACAGCCATAGCCAAGGGTTCCTCACAAAATGTCTTTTCATCGTAACCGCACCACCAAACCAGGGGGGCTACTCTCTAAGTCCTTCAACGAAAATACGGGCCCATTCGAAATAGCTAAGTAACTTTGAAATTAACCCTACTCCCTGTAATATTTAGATTCATGAGTTTTGAAAATACACCCGGAGTATGGACCACTGTCCAATCGTGTTGACGTTATTTTTTTAGTTCGGGTACCTAACTAAATCCATGTTCGTAAGTGATACAGATTAGGAAACCCCCGTATCTTTGGCTGAAACCACGGGTTTCGTGCTTAGAGAATAGACCCCCAGTTCAGTCAAAATGCGTTCGCGATGGCAGTATAACTGTACCTACAGATCTGTTCCCATAGCCCATTTACTATAGGAGTCCAATTAACTTCGACCAGAATTCTCCTAATCTTTTTCTCTAAATCTTCTACCCTGAGGAAGAATGAACTTGCGGCGACAGCGACAGCTATCGCAACACATGCGAACTAATTGGCTATTTCCACATCGTGCTATCAACTTTATCCGCGACATTAGCCTATATAGAAAATCCCGACTTACATATTATGTCGGTCAGTTAGCCCACCAGACACAACACCCGTCTGGTCGGAGGATCCTCCCTTTTCTATGGGGGATGAAGAACTTTAGACCCTGTTCTTCATACCCTCCAAAAACTGTTAAGCATTACTAGATATAACTTACTTGACTTTAATCGCAATAGATCGTCCGTCATCGTACGAGATAACTTTCTCGCCGTCTCGGATGTATGGTGTGGAGGACTGTTCGTGCCAGTGGTACACCCAGGGGGACGACTTGTTCATGGTTTGCTCGCATATCTGGAAATAAATGTTATGTTATTGTGGTGGTTTTAAGTTTTCTTATGTTGAATCAGTGTCAGATACAGCAGTGATAGCCTAGTGGTGTGACCACAGATATAGATAGACTAGATCTGTATAATGACGTCACAAGCACTATTTAGTGATGAAAAATCGAAAAATCTAATCGATTCCAAGACCCTGCTGCGTACGGCGCCTCCTTCGACCCAACCCCTTTCTTTTGCACCAGCGTGCAGCACCGACGTCCAACTAGCGCTGTACACCGATGCAGACTGAGCGCGAAAGTGGCCACTTACGATTTTTGTACGTAAGCTAGACACGCGAAGTGTTCCTCTTGCGTTATCTAGGTCTGTCTATATCTGTGGGTGTGACCATTGCATCGGACTGTCAAGTCACAGATTTCAAATTCGAAACCAAGACAAGCACCGCTGATTTTTAATCTATTGTATAATGAGGATTATACAGATTTTTTTTTAAACGTTGCCACACACTAGGAATTTCTCCTGTATAGTGGGTGCCTTTACAAACATTTAAACTCACATACACAAATACCCAGACTCTATTTTTTTTTTAATTTGTGTAAAATTTCAATACTTGGATTTAGCTAACTTTGATACTATAGGTACCCCTTTTTTTTTTTTGGCGGGTGGAAAATCATCAACTCTCCCGCTCTTGGGCAGAGCGAAAGGGAGTGTCAAACTTCTACTGACTAAAAACAACCCATGTTCCTTCTTAGCCCTTCATGTCGACGCCGCGGTATCTGCGAACAACCCGCAGCCCCGACGGGGTTTCGGGGGGCTTGCGGGCCCCTTCCATGTTGCTGACATCTCTTTGAGGCGCGCGTGGAACACGAACGCGCCGTCGACACGGCCTGTCGTCGTCATGAGACGGACGGACGGCGAGCTTACCCATCACTCACCGTCCACAGGCCCGCGGGATACTATACCCCTCACTTATGTTTAAGTCCCATGTAACGAGGACGAGCTGATTGTCATGAAATGACTACAAATCCAGGCTCAGTAGCTGCTACTGAGAAATTCCTGATGACAAAAGCCAATAATACTTTACCCGACCCGAGCATCGAACCAAGGACCTCATGCTCATCAGTCACACTTGCCACCACTAGACCAACAACGCAGTTAGCGTTTTTTTTTTGAAAATTACACCAAAATTTAATCTCACCTCATTATACCCCATAAAACCACCTTCTCCAGTATAAGGTCCCTTGAACCCGGTGCTTCCAACCGTGGTAGACCCGTACTCCAGCACCCTGGTGGAAGGATCCAGTAGGATGAAGGTACGCCCGTACATGGGCAGACCTAGCACCATCTTGTAGGGACTCACGCCGTGGGAGAGCAGGTATTCGACTGTCCATTCCTGGGGAAAGAGATAAAATTGTGGTTAAAACGTAAATCGAGCTTCAGGTTACGCTGCGCTTGTCTACGTTGATCCGTGGATGGGAGACCACCCATTACATACCAAGTTTCCGCAGTTTCTCTGAAAACATTTTAAGTCACTGGTTCCAGCTGTCACTTGTGAATCTTTTACAGTCGTTACAGGTAGTCAGCGGTCCGAAAGTCTGGCAATTATTACCCAATACAAATTGGAATGTGAAGGTCAGTCGCTCCATATAAAATACTGGTATTAAGCTGCATTCGGTTAAACTGGAAGCCGACCTCAACATAGTTGGAAAAGGGCTAGAAAGAAAATGATTTGCCACACAAAAGATAAAAGTTTTGCCCTGTCCTACTGAAGTGTCTAACCATAGAAAACATGGAGGACATTCATTTCATTTGAATCTCGCGGAGAAACAATATCTTCAACAATTCGAGAAGATTTCGTATGAAGCTTTACGAACCTAAGGAGACAACTTCTACTCACCACACTCAGCGTATCATTATCATTAGTCCCCTTCAGAGGTGCATTAGCACCCAGCACGCCATCCCAAGTACCATGGTAATCGTAGCACATCATATGGATCAGGTCCAGGTATCTGCTGAGCTTTGCCAGGTCGTATGCTGTCTCCATCGTGGTCTTGCCGGCTCCTAAGGCTGCTGTGAGGATGTAGCCGTAGGGTTCGAAGGCTTCGCTTAGTTCCTGGAATTAAGATATGGAGTTGTTTGAGAACTTTGTGAAATGGAAAAGTGTTGATAGGTTTTTCATGAAAAATTACTCTGTAGTTTCTTGGAGTTGACAAATAAGGCATACGTGTAGTTGTGGACAGAGGTAGCCTTTTTTATCTTTTTTCGGATGGGAAATCATCAAATGACTTCTTAGACGTTTGTATTTCAGGGCCGCGTTTTCTCTTGCAAACAGTCCCGGCAGGCATTGGCCCTTTTGAACTCTTTCAACTTTGCTGACATCTCTTTGAGGTTCGCGCGGAACATGAACGCGCCGTCATAAGACGGACGGATGGCGAGTCAGCCCATTGCTCACCCTCCACCTCCACATGCATAGCCTGGATTGAGTTGATTTTGGAAAATTACCCCCTTTTACAGCACTTGGAGCTGCAGAGTTGTACACCTTTTTTTCAGGAAACAAGTGTGAGCAACATTTAGCCACAAGGCTCTATATTCCCTGTCGAGGCTGCGGGTTGTTCGCAAGGGATACCGCGGCCTCGACATGAAGGGCTAAGAAGGAACATGGGTGGTTTTTAGTCAGTAGAAGTCTGACACTCCCTTTCGCTCTGCCCAAGAGCGGGAGGGGTTATTTGATGATTTCCCACCCCAAAAAAAAAAAAAAAGCCTCTATATTCCTCAAATTCTGCCAGTGTGGGAATTCCTAAAGGAAAGGGGATCCCCACACGAGTTAAAATAATCAGAAGTGTTTAGGTACCTTTACAAGAAGAACGAAGTTTTCTCTATCATACGGCTTGCCATCCCTCTTAGTAGGATACTCCCAGTCCAAGTCCAGACCATCGAACTTGTAGTTGCTGGAAATGGAGAAAGTTATTTAAATTAATTAAAAGATACTAAACAGCTAAGTTTCAACTCCGTTGGTCTAAGGCCGAGCTCATCCAAAGCGGAGACGAGGAGACCACAGGAGAGACATGATGTTAGATTTCAACCAGTTTGTTTGGTCGTTTTCTTTTTATCTCCGCCTCGTTCTTCCCTGCTCTGATGGAGTCCGGGTCTAATGGTTGCAAAAATCTCAGTGAGGTGCTTACAAGCCCATTGATGCAACGCCCCGTCGGGGCTGCGGGTTTGTGCTAAAGAGATTCCGCGGCCTCGACACAAAGGGTTAAGAAGGAACATGGGTGGTTTTTAGTCAGTAGAAAGGGAGTCATTTGATGATTTCCCACCCCACCAAAAAAAAAGATACGCTTCACCGTCAGACGACGCGGATGAGCGGATGATCACTCGATAGAGTGATAGTCGTGAAAACTAATTATTATTATTCAAATTAGGCTGATAATTTATAATTAGAACTTTTTGAACTTTACAATTACACTAGACAGTCTCCCAAAACGCCCAACCTTCACCAATTCCTGTATCTATGAATATGTTGGACTCCCATGATGGGCAAAGTGATGGAATTCTCATGATGGAAAAAACTAGGCAGATGATACCTAGCCAATGATCTACCTAGTCTTTTCTCAACTACGCTACGTTGGAATCGACTACTGACAGTCTGAAATGGATGCATCTGAATACCAGTATATTCAAATGCATCCAGTTCAGACTGTCAGCCAGAGGAGGAGGTCAGATAGGCAATCGCAATACTGTATTGCGACTGCCTATCTGACCTCCACACCTTAGTTAGTACTGGTCTGGTCTGGTGGTTAACTAGTTGTTAGGCTTTCAGGCAGTTTCTGTTAATAACCTCTGTCGAAATTAAAGTTAGGGTAAGCTTATCATATCGTGACTCATTGTTTTGAATTTATTCAAAATATTATAGCAATTATGATTATCGTGGCAATGAACAGTGTTGAAAATATGTTGTTAAAAATAAATTACATTAATCAGACCTTCCCGTTATTTCGCTTGTTTTGCAGTACATTGATAAGATAATTCAGAATGAATATTGTTGAAATAAATGGTTTTACCGCTATTTAGTAAAACACTCCAGTCTTACCCTATTTAAATTGCGCTAGTGTAGTTTTTTTAACTGATTAAACTTGGTTAGTTGGATGTGAGTGGTAATGCCGGGAGGGGACGCCCTAGAAAGACATACACTGATCTTATTGGTGCTGTTCTTCTGAAAGGACAGGTGCGTAGTACTCGTAACCGGCGTGCGTGTATGACCAGATGTATGAATGTGGACGAGGCAAAAGGAGTATGTAAGGATCGTAGCAAGTGGCGTTCTGTGGTTTCTGCCTAAAAGGGCGTGAGTTTATGTTTGTATGTATGTAAACTTGGTTCTTTAGAGCGGTTTCAGATTAGCGTATTTTTCTGTGCGCATAATAAACAAACTTGAGCTAAGCACGTATTACGCGCGTAGTAAGATAGACTCACCAGGCGACGTTTGCGTGTTAGCTCGTCAATGCTCATACGAATTGCACGTGCTCTAAAAGCGCGCGTATACGCGCATACACGCTGTTCTGAAAATTAGCGAATACGCACCGAAAATACGCTAATCTGAAACCACCCTAGACACAGGAACAGTCATACCAAGGAGTATCTCTTTACTGGGTTGTGGTGGTAAGATAAGCGGTCACTCCTTAGAAAACACTGATAATATAATCAGCATGGATTTTGCTTATTTTGTTGGCAAGGCAGATGATAAATAAGATTTTGGGGGGTATGAGGAACAGGGTGTAAAGTTCCTCATCTCCCATAGAAAAGGGAGGATCCTCCGACCAGACGGGCAGTTAGCCCACAGGATACAACACCGTTTGGTCGATGGATCCTCCATTTCTATAAACTGGTATAACTGCACGCGTAGTATGGCGATTCTATCTCTATTCTACCAAGAATAGACAAAGCTTTTTCCATACAATTTGACATTAAATTTTGCTACAATCTGTCATTTTGTCGATTCCTCCGTCGACAAAACCCGTTTCTACGGTGGCATGGTAGGCGGGCTGGTGACCCCGACGTGATGAACGTTAGCGCAGCCTTCGTGCAGCTACCTCTAAACTGGTGACCCCGACGTGATCAGTGGTCTGCGTCCCTTACTATGGGAGATGAGGAACTTTACATCCTGTTCCTCATACCCCCCAAACTGGTGACCCCGAGCATGAACATCAGCGCAGCGTTCGTGCAGCTACCTCTAATAGTAGTAAGATTTTTACTCACTTCAGCATCAACATAACACTCTTAATGAAGATCGCTCTGGTCTCCGGCTTGCTGGCCATGTTGGAGTACCGAGGGGATCCCTCGTTCCAGCCCCCGATGGCGAGGGTCACCTTCAGATGAGGGTACTTCTGTTTCAGGTTGACTAGACGCTTGTAGCCAGCCTTGCCGTAGTCTGTTTCCAGGTCTTGCCAGGGATCTGGAAAATTTAGGAAAAAATATTAGTTAATTGTTACTCAGAGTCACAAGCAGAAATTAACCAGAGTCACAAGCACCGGTGAGCTGTTCCACACGAACAACGACAGAGATTTTCTCCCATTCATCCCGATACATCTCTCCTTACATAAGAACAGAAGCGAAGCGAGAATCCGTTCACCTCTATACAGCCGACGCCGTTGTCATTTGTAGGCGAGGATGGCACCTATTAACATAACGGACATTCACGTTTTGGAATACTTAGTAAATGGTGAGACACCAAAGGAAAGAGGAATGGGAGGTGAGAAATGAACTAAAGCAACCAGTTGGGCAGGACACCTAGCAAGGCACAGAGATGACAGGTGGACTAAGGCTATTCTCAAAAGACGTCCAAGAACGGGGAAAAAACGTGGAAATGATGGTCGTCCGGCAGCAAGATGGGCAGACGATATAGTTGCCGTCGAGGGAAGAACCTGCATGAGGCTAGCACAGGAACGTAGTGGAGATTGGCATCAGAAAAGAGAAGCCCATACCCAGCAGTGGGTGAATTCGGGCTGTGGATGGTGATGATGATGAGAACTCTAAAAGAGTCTTTGGGGGTTATGAGGAACAGGGTGTAAAGTTCCTCATCCCCTATAGAAAAGGGAGGGTCCTCCGACCAGACGGGAGTTGTGTCTGGTGGGCTAACTGCCCTTTCTAACCTCTTCGAAATCGCCACAATATCACTACATAGTATAAAACAAAGTCGCTGTCGCTGTCTGTCCGTCCCTATGTATGCTTAAATCTTTAAAACTATGCATCGGATTTTGAAGCGGTTTAATAGGTAGAGTGATTCAAGAGGAAGGATTTAGTATATAATTTGACCGACATCCACGCGGGCGAAGCCGCGGGCATCAGCTAGTTAACTATAAGAGATACACTTGAATCCATTTATACCGTGTCACTGACGTAATTATAAGGAAAGCGGAGACATCACAAGAATGCAACAAGGCGATTAGAAGGAAAATTATCAAAATGCACGCGAGTAACACGGGGACATTCAACTCACGCAATTGTGTATATTAGAAATTGAATTGTTTAGCATCTTTAGAACTGCTTAGTGAGGAGTGTTTAATATAACATAACGTCACGCCTGTAAGCTCCTAAGGCATAAGGCAAAAGTGCCCCTGGTACTCTCTCCGTGGCCCGTATTAAATAATAGGGTAGTTAACTAAAAAAATCTAATTAGTCCGTCAGATAGATTTCCAAAAAATATTAGACACGTATTTTTTCTTTTTTCACGTAAACAAACAATGAAGACATAGATACAGTGCTTTGAAAACTCGTGTGACGTCATATTCTAAGACATTAGTATGAAATTTTTTACCGGTGAGTGACGTCACAACCCTCCACTCAAATCTTTGGCGCGTTTTATCTTCGTCAATTTTTATTGATTTGATAAAACAAAAAATACGTATCCAATATTTTTCGATAATCTAACAGACGGATAAAGATAAAGATAAAGATCAATTTATTTGTCCAAACATGCGTATACATGCTAGTTTAGCATGCAGGATGTTACATTAAAAAAAATATTTCGTACGTACATGTTTCACCCGCAAGGCGTACAAATTTATAAAATTAACAACAGACAAAAATTAAAGTATAAAATAAACAAGTCAGTAGAAGTCATAAAATGTCACAAAAAATTGAGAGAAATACAAAAATGTCAAATAATGTACAAAATAAAATGTCACAGAAATTAAATAAAATATATGAAAAATACAAAATGTCAAATAGTGTCAGTCAAAAAGTCATATTATATTATAATAACAATTGTCTGTTAATAAATAACGGACTAATTAGAATCATATTTTTTTAGTCAGTAAACATCCCTATTCTCGATGGAAATCTCAACAACACTGCCCAACCTGGGATTCGATCACAAGACTTCATGCTCAGCAGACTATCGTATTTAAGATATAATTATCTAGTACTAGGGTTGGCTTCCAGATATAGTTTAATACGTGTATTTTACACCGAGTGACTAAACCAACCTACCCACTCAGTACTGAGTAATAACACGATACACTTTTTTTTTTCTTTTTGGCGGGTGGAAAATCATCGAATAACCCCTCCCACTCCTGGGCAGAGCGAAAGGGAGTGTCAGACTTCTACTGCCTAAAAACTACCCATGTTCCTTCTTAGCCCTTCATGTCGAGGCCGCGGTATCTCTTGCGAACAACCCGCAGCCCCGACGGGACCCCTTGGTTGAACTGGTTATCCGATTTTCGGCCCACTGACTAACTGTAACGACTGTCAAAGATCGAAAAATTACATGAAAAATGTTGACATTTTTGTAATATTTTTCATTCTATGATGTTTTAAATATTTTTACTAAAGTAGACACTACGTAGAGTGTAATTATCCCGATGGGAAGCCGGTGGGAATCGAGTTATAGGCACGCTACGTCCCTGATGTATTACCCGTTCTACGGACTAACCTAGGCAAGCTGCGCTTAACCTAAATATTGACCCGAGTGGCTGGTATTTTGAGCCACGAGCTCCTCTAACACATGCTTAGTAAGTCAAGGTATATAATATGTTTGGAACATGCTCATTAATCTGTTGAATAAAATAAATCCAAGTACTAAATATCAAAAGCCTTGAACACGCGGTACCTATTGGTGTGACTAAATTAATTTGGTTCTTGACATTTACAGCTTTGTAAGGCTGATTATATTAGAAAATTTGCAACAAAAACGGTCCATTACGCTACATTAAGTTGCCTGGGCATTAATAGAGAATCGAATTTAAAGAAACAGAGCTGCCACATAGGTATATGACACAACAAGAATTCCTGTGGTACCTATACTACAAATTCTAGTCGATGGCAAAAACATTAAATGAATTTGGTCCATAATTAAGCTATGCGAACTCCTGCGAGCAATCACATTTTTTTTTTTAAAAAAAAAAACGTTGCCCCACTCTAGAATAAGAATAAGAATATTTTATTTGTAAACTAGGAATTTCTCCTGTATCGTGAGTGCGTTTACAAACATTTAAAGTCACATACACAAATACCCAGACCTGAAACAACTATCTGTAGGTCATACAAATATTTGTGCCGTGCGGGGATCGAACCCACGCAGCGCAGCAGTCCAATCGCTCAGCTACTGCGCTAACCGTGCAGTCAAATTTAAGATTGTTAAGCCGCAGGTTTCAGGAGAGGCTGTGCAAGATTGAAAAGGTGGCCCATTGCCTGTGGAGACACGCCGCCCGTGTACGCACTTGAGGTCTGAGCCGTCCATGAACCCCCATCTCCAGTACCCGGCGATAAATATTGCACATCGACCTTTGGAGAAACTATATACGAAATGACTGTTCGAGACATCTCTTTTCCGCTATGCTTTTATATATAACTGCCGCAAGCTAGGTCGGTTCGAAAATGTTTCTCGGCAAGCTAAATACAAAATAAGAACTTAATTAACGAATAAATTAAATAATTAAAATAAGCATAGGTACGTACCCAAACTTTTAATAGTATTAGCAGTCTCATTCAACCCCGCGAAGGAGTACACCAGATGGGTGCACAGAGCTGGCTCCAGGTCTTCCAGGGTAAACTTGCCAGGGTCTGGCCGGTATACCGCCCAGGAGGCTATGTAGCACACCACCTTTTTGTCATGTTTTGGTCCTGGAAAGATGGAGAAGATTGTTATTAGAAACGAAAGAAAGACAAACATATTTATTTGAAACAGATACATGCAAACATACAAAATGACACCAGAAAACAATATACACGTACAACCACAGATATAGATAGACCTAGATGACGCAAGAGCAACACTTCACGTGCCTAGCTTACGTACAAAAATCATAAGTGGCCACTTTCGCGTTCAGTCTGCATCGGTGTACAGCCCTAGTCGGACGTCGGCACTGGTGCTAAAGGCGGGGGGGGGGGGGGGGTTGGGGCGAAGGGGGCGGCGTCTTTGAATCGGTTTGATTTTCAGTCACTAAATAGGTGCTTGTGACGTCATAATAGGTAGTCAAAAATGGCACTCTTGGTTTTCATACAGATCGTGATACTTACGTTATCTAGGTTTATCTATATCTGTGCATACAACGTATAAGAAATATTAAAAAAATAGAACAGGCCGGGTTAACAAACCTCGTCTTACAGCGGAACTCAATGTTTTACGCTTTTGAATAGTATAGGGGTTAAAATACGTCCATTTTAAGTAAAGTTAAATCATTAAAAACTTGTTTTTAGAAATAAAAACTCTTCAAGAAGTTCGAACTTTGACCCCCAAAATTTCCGAAGGTTCCCAGGTACAGTGTAGCACAAAAAATATGATCACAATAACGGAGAGAACAAGACAAGTGCTTTTCGGCTTCTTTAAAAGTATTTTTGCACTTTTTTTTTTTTTCTCTTGCCCTTGTTCCAATTCATTTGGGGTCGGCGCATCATGTCTTCTTCTTCGCTACTTCTCGGTTGCTCCTCATCTCATGAGAAACCTCTTTTATGAAATACTTAGATTATATTTGTCAGTTTTAAATGGACTTGTAAAACGTTCTAGAATACAGGCCTAAAAAAAACTTGACTTGACCCGTCAAGGATTTTAAACGTGTTTCTCCGCAACATAATATAATTATAATATACATGACAGAATGCGTTGAGGAAAATACGACACATTACATGAGGGGACTGTGATCAAATCTGTCTTGAAGCATATACTAGTAATATCAACATTGCATTGCATAGTTCTTTATTGGTCTATCTTTTTCGCAAAGTTTAATTAATATATAAACTATAGTTTAGTTTATACGGAAACTTAAATAGCAGCCCTGAAAAAATGGTTTAATTGACAATCTTGAAAGATTCAATCGGTGGAAAAGATAGATAGATGATGAACCACCCTCTGGTTAATTAGTTGCATACTGTTGGAGAGATGATTTATTCCTCAGATCCCCCCTGAAAATCCCCCCTGAGGAGGAAAAGTGGAATCCAAAAAAAAAGTCCACAAATCCCCCCTGAAAATCCCCCTTAGGAGGAAAAAGTGGAATCGAAAAAAATATTATTCCACAAATCCCCGCTAAGGGGGAAAAGTAGAATAAAAAAAAAACAGTCTACAATTTCCCCCTGAAAATCCCCCTTTGGGGGGAAAAGTGGAATTCAGAAGAGTGGAGGTTCTTTGATAACGATGAAAAATTAACAAAATATAAAAAACAGCTTTAAAGTTTTAAGAAGCTACGCATAACAAAAAACTAGCATTTGTGTGTTTCGCAAATGTGACCACAGAGCTTGTTGTCCTTTTTTTTAGTGGTTTGGAAATTATCAAATGACCCCTCCCGCTCTAGGCAGAGCGATATGGAGCGTCAGACTTCTACTGAGTAAAAACCACCCATGTTCCTTCTTAGCTCTTAAACTAATATTGGTTCCCCATCACATCTGGATTTAATGACAATATTATGTTCTTTCATTACATGGGACTTTAACATAACTGTCGAAATGTCAGTGTATCGGGTACACCTTCTGCCTACTAACTCTTCCAAGATCACAGGCGTGATGTTATGTTATTTGAAGTCAATCATGGTATATAAGATTTCGTAAATCACACTATAATAATATAATTATCACACTAATTATTACAAACGTGAAAGTTTGTAAGTGTGTATGTTTGTTACTCTTTCACGCAAAAACTAGCTGAACGGATTTCGATAAAATTTGGTACACAAATAGTTTATAACATGGATTAACACATAGGATAGTTTTTATCCCGATTTTATCTTCCCGTCGGATAATTTTCGAGTTGCAGCGGGCGAAGCCGGTAGCAACGGCTAGTATTTTCTACACTATGTTTGTTTGTTTGTAACGAATAGGCTCCGAAACTCCTGGACCGATTTCAAAAAATTTTACACCGTTGGAAAGGTACACTATCCGCGGGTGACATAGGCTACTTTTTATCCCTGTATTCCCACGGCAACGGGAACTACGCGGGTGAAACCGCGTGACGTCCGCTAGTAAATAATATGGTAGTAGTATATTTGAAGGTGTCTTACCCGTATAGTGTTCATCCTCAAAGAAACTACCCATTATTAATTTAACTTATTTAAAACCAGACCCTCAAACCACCAAAGACGTTACATTAAATACTAAATTAATTTAATAACCGACATCTCATCTCAATATTTATTTGACGGAGATGTTGTAAAGGACGCCGCCCGGTTGAAGGTGATCCGGTATTTAAACCGGTTCACTATCAACAAAGAAGTATTATCACACGATTATGTTAAGAATTTTATGATCATTTGCACTAATAGTAAGCGATAGATGAATTAATGCCCAAATAATAGTGCACTGTCTAAATCAAAATCAAAAGTCTTATTCAAACTTCGACTTCGTCTTTTTTGACGGCACGGTTAGCGCAGTGACTGAGCGATTGGACTGCTGCGCTACGTGTCGCGGGTTCGATCCCCGCACGGAACAAATATTTGTATGGCCTACAGATAGTTGTTTCGGGTCTGGGTGGGATTGTGTACGTGAGTTTAAATGTTTGTAAACGCACCCACGATACAGGAGAAATTCCTAGTGTGGGGCAATGTTTTTTAAAAAAAAAAAAAAAAAAAAACTGTTAATTAGCACTTTTTGAACGTCAAAATTTATTTACAAGAGACAGTCCCCCAAAACGCCCACCCTTTGACACTTCCTAGTGTTTAGCTGGGAAGAATAAGTGGCGGAACAAACTCCCCAGCAACACACCTGTCTGTTAGGTTAGAAGAACCAGGCTCAATACAATAATGGTGTAAGTGTTGGCGATAAACTGGTCTACGATTTGTAGGTTTTATATTAAATAAATATATTTAAGTATAACTTGTTTCTTAGGAGTTTATTGCACCGAAATTATAGACGTTAGTGACACTTTTTGGCAATGTAGAAGTATGTTTTTAACGTTTTTCGTTGCCATATTTTTAATTTACATTTTTGACTATTTTTTTTTTTGCATTTTCCCTGTTAACGGTGAGTATTATCGCAAAATAATAACAGATCACAATTGTAGATCCTAAAATTGTCTACAAATATATTTCTTTCGTTTATTGCCCGTGGGCCACCCGCCTAGTCCACCTGGGTGTACTACGGGCAATTATTTTTGACCGTGGTCCAACTCCACACCTCTTTTTTCCTAGGAGTCACCAGTTCCGTGATTTGTTTCACAAATTCCCAAAACAAAAGCCAAACTATAAAACGACCAAAACGTTGACATTCCCTACCGAGCCCCATTCACGTTACTTGCACATATAGGGTGTAAAAGTACCCTTAACGCAAACGAAGGGCACTTGTTCTCCCCCTCTCTGCGATAATTTTTTTGTTCTAGACCATACCTGGGAACCCCCTAGTTACGGAGATATTAGGGGTCAAAGTTCCAAATTTTTCACAGCTGTTTTTGTAAATACTAGTTTTTCAGGTTATAACTTTACTTAAATTACCTCCATGACCCGTTTACTATTCAAAGCATCCACGAGCACAATGTTTTAACAGTACTACATTGAGTTTTACCGTAAAATGTGAATTTTGTCCCAAAAAAAAGTCGTTTCCCAGCAAAAATGTTTGCGTAGGGGTATTTAGTTAGATGTACAGAATGCTTGGTTGACGGGTGTGTGATGGGTAGATTTACACCCTGTATAGGGCGAGAGACACTGAGGCCTTTGCCCTGCAGTGGAATGAAACAGGCTAATAGTATCAGTATCACTCGACTCATCAAGTACAGTACGAGAGCTCCAAGCTCACAGAATTAAGTAAGGGTAATATTTTATCTATTTAATTGGTACACAATACACCATTATAAATTACCCGCGTACTGACTGAGCGCGCAGCCTCGCGGGGCAGCCTCGGGCGTATGCCACGCGACACGATCATTCTCATTTTTTCATTGTTTTCCTCGGGCGAGGCACGTCCTGTCCGACCGCATGAATTGCCTCGCGCGCATGCCTCGCGGGGCTGCGCTTTCAGTCAGTATGTGGCTATTGAATGACAAAAACCCCCACCAATTCCGTGTGTGCTAAAAAAATTATGCACGGTCGACGGTCAAAAAAATCAGTGTTTCCCATTTTTCTCGTCAACGGTGAGTGTTGTCGCAAAATTAGTTGAATCAAAATTGTAGATAATAAAATAATCTACAAAAATGCATTTCCTATTATTTCCAACGAATCACCATTTCTGAGATATCGCTTCTGCTATAACTGAACTTTTTGGACTATTATCAAGACCAGAAAGAGCCACATTTATTCAACATATTGCAGACAATACTTATATATAATAGAAAGAAAGAAAGAAAAATATTTATTTGGGACAAGCACAGGAACTACAAAAGTAATAAAAAAAGAATCTAAAACTAAATAATAAAAAAGACCTGTGCGAGGCCAAAAAGGCTCCTATCTCAGCATGGTGCTGCGATAGATGAGAAACAAATACCGCAGCGCTGGTATTCTGATTTAATAAATTAGTTTTTGATTCATTTCACTAATTGAGAGAACTCGTGGCTTAATAAGAACTGCCACTCGGGTCGATCTTTAGGTAAAGCTGTGCTTGCCTAGGTCGGTCTGTGGATGGGTGACCGCCCGACATACCGAGTTTCCTCCGTGCCTCGGAAAGCACGTTAAGCTGTTGGTCCCGGCTGCCATATACAGATCTTTGGCAGTCGTTACAGGTAGTCAGTGACCTGAAATTCTGACATCCAGTCTTACCAAAGAGTACCGTATTACCTAGTATTAACTGGATTGTGGAGGTCAGATAGGCAGTTGCTCCATGTAAAATACTGGTACTCAGCTGGATCCGGTTAGACTGGAAGCCGACCCCAACATAGTTGGGAAAAGGCTAGGCAGATGATGATGATTCATTTCACTAATTCCCAAAACAAAAGCCAAAATATAAAACGATCAAAACGTTAACATTCCCTACCGAGCCCCATTCACGTTACTTGCACATTTAGGGCGAGTCACTCATCAAGTACAGTTACTGGCCAGACAAAAACTGTCATCAGCCGTGAAACAATGAATGAAATCAGGTACATTTCACTCGTAATTAAACGTTGAAATGCTTGCCCAGTTAAATTGGTGCATATGATATGATTCTGTGAATGGAAAAGCACAGTTAAAAGTACATACCTCATGAATGGGGAATGTCTAGTTAAAAAAAATTGTACTAATTGTCAAATCAGTCCGAAGAATATTATATTTTTGAACATGAATATTAACATACACTACAAATTCTACAAAATAACATTTTGTTTGTGACTCAAAATTTATGATCAAAAAACGATAGGCGAAGATCAGACATCATCATTTCCCCCAATTCATTTGGTCGCCAAATGAATTGGGATAAGGGCAAGAGAATGCGCAGCATATTATCTTCTTCTACAGGTTATCAGTTATCTCCTTTCATGCCATATTATCATTTAAACAGTCCATTCATCGTTTATTTGGTCTTCCTCTACTCTTATACACCTCCACAATTTTACTCAAAACTTTCCTGACGACATTTTTCGCGATAGGCGGAGATCAGTTTAAAATATAATATTGATTATTGAAAACCCTTTTAGACCAAGGAAAGTCCGGTTGATCTGTCACTGTTTTACCTACATAGGTAAGTCTTTTTTTTATAGGGTGGAATATCATCAAATGACTCCTCCCGCTCTGGGCAGAGCGGTAGGCAGTGTCAGACTTCTAGTGACTAAAACCCACCCATGTTCCTTCTTAGCCCTTTGTGTCGAGGCCGAGGTATCTCTTTCGAACAACCCGCAGCCCCAACGGGACATAGGTTAGTCTGAGATCATTAAATTGCGTTCGCGTGATAGATTGGCTATTTG
Organism: Diarsia brunnea; assembly: GCA_949774965.1. NCBI lineage: Eukaryota > Metazoa > Arthropoda > Insecta > Lepidoptera > Noctuidae > Diarsia > Diarsia brunnea. The sequence goes on from OX459023.1 coordinate 6,705,232, forward strand.
ACTACTGTTAAAAAATCACGAAAATGTTATGTTATTTCAAAGAACTAACAGAAATAACACGATGTGTGAAAAAAGTAATAAAATCGATCAAAAAATGGAGTAGCTACATGCTTTAGAAGTTTTTGGTGGGGGCACTTTCTATCCTTGTCGCGCGAAACGGCCATTTGTTCTATGTAACTACGGCGGTATGAAATATGACGTCACATTTTGGTAGCGCTGTCTTTGTCTAGCACATAATTTAAAATCAGTTAAAACTATGCCATTTTTTGATCGATTTTATTACTTTTTCCACACATCGTGTTATTTCTGTTAGTTCTTTGAAATAACATAACATTTTCGTGATTTTTTAACAGTACTAGTCAAATAGCCAATTGGCCAAAAATATACAACGAAAAAGCTTTAAAGTTGAGTAAGATATCAGAAATCCGAGTTAATAACCTTGCCAGAAAAACAATGCGATCCCTTCTTACAGTATTATGACTAAATAATTGTCGTGAACATTTAGGGCAAGCGAAACTGCCATCAAGTACAGTTACAGACAAACAAACACTGTCACCGACCGTGAAACAATAGATTATATCAGTAACAGCCCACTCGTAGCCGAAACTGACTGTGCAATTGGGGCATCTGTTCCGAATCGACAACATTAGGTAGGAGCCTAAAACTAGAGGCAGAGAACATTGTAACATTTTAGGATGAACATTTTAATGATAGGTATGTGTTTGTTGCAAAATACTTTGTTTGGAAAAATATTACATTTACAATCATCAAAGTTGAAGGAATAACATGCTTTTGTTACAAATATTTTTTAAACAAGCTTTTAATTAAAGGAGTGACGTAATTTTTATGTTTTTCGTATTTTTCTCAGTAAACCCATTTAAATGATACCCACATGGGAGTGCATATAAATAACAAGACCACCACATTGGATTTAGAATGACATCACCTAGCATTAAATGCATTATCATTCAAACTTGTATGTGGAATTTTAAGAATGAACTCAATCAAACCAGCCAGCCAGTTTGTATAACTGGCCGGTGGCTGGGAAAAATAAAAGCTTGTATAAACGTATTGCGCCGACCCCAAGTACCATGAGACAAGAGCAGCGGAGACGATGAGTGCTCACCTTCATTATACTTGAAACTTTTCTGCGATTTTTACTAAGTAAGTACATTATAATATCCAGAAGCCTGCCATCCTAACTGCCGCAATCAGAGAGCTTTAATGATTACTTAGGCCATCACTTAGTAAAGGTTTTGACAGTTTTGTTGTACAATAGTATGCCAAATCTTTACTAAGTGACGGCTTAAGTTGTCATTAAAAATCTCCGATTACTGCAGTAAGTAATAACCAACTCGTCTTTCCCAACACCTGAGAATTTAACCTCAAACAAAAGTTAAAACAATGGCTTTTGGGAAACGGATTTCATAACTTATACACGCTCATGTGTCTGCTCTTTCAAAACATTGACATTGGCTGAGCACCTGATGATACAATTTCGTAACTCACGTCACAATATCGTACCGCCAATAACTAGCTGTAAACGGACCATTCACGAAACCGTCAATCCATTCTGTATAATATAAAACTTAGTTGTAATCATCATAATTATGTTTCTGTACACCACGTATATAAACTACGTGCTTAGATTACGACTCTTTCAAGTTTTTGAATTGTTAATTATTATAACAATTAAAAAAATATATATATTATATTTTATTACAACTTAGTTTTATATAATACAGAATGCTTGGCTGATGGCTTCATTATTTCATTACCGTATCATTATTTGAAGATATGTGATATATCTACCAACCCGCACTGGGCGTGATGGATTATAGGATATAATCCATTTATAGCCCGTCCCTCTCCTAGAGAGGAGGCCTGAGTCCCTGCAGTGGGAACATTATAGGCTGATGATGATGTTGATTTTTTTTGTGAACAAGATGGTACTTTGGCCTCACAAGTTTCGTACAACACATCTGTTACAGGAAAAATGTGTACCTAAGTAAATGGAGCCACCAAACACAGTTACAACGAGTTACAAACTGTCTCCGACCATGACACAATAGATTATATCAGTTAACTGTGGAATGTCATATACCGCTGCCTGTGATGAGTTGGTTCACTGTGAAAATATCATGGGTTGGGTGAGCTATACCTACAGTGTGTAAACGAACCCTTCACAATGCCGCCAACCAAGCATTATGTACATCAAACTAAGTACCCCTACGAAAAATTATTGCTGGAAAACGACTTTTATTTTGGGGTGTAGAATCACATTTTACGGTAAAACTCAATGTGACACTCTTAAAACATTGTGCTAGTGGATGCTTTGAATAGTAAACGGGTCATGGAGGTAATTTAAGTAAAGTTATAACCTGAAAAACTAGTATTTAAGTAAAGTTATAAGTACCTAGTTATAACCTAAAAACTAGTAATTACAAAAACAGCAATTTGGAACTTTGACCCGCAATACTCCATGATGAGTATTAATTGAAAGGCTAATTTATAAATTATTGTTTTCGGATTCTTCTAAGTAATTAGAAGAATCCGAAAACAATAATTACGTCACACCTTGTTTACCAACGTAAGGTCTTGTTTTTTTAATAAAAGCTTGTTTATACATTATACCCATAGTCATTGACTTATATATTACTGCGTAAGGACTGGGCGGAAGGATTGATAAAATGACGCCTCGAACGTGGTCCCAAGCCGAAGTGAACTAGTCCACGATCGGCTCTCTTCGGGTGCGGTCGTAAATTTTATTAAAAGCTTTATTTTTGTTCTTTATACCTCGAAAATACCACGCCGCTTATACAAGGTTACGTTAACGAGCAGACTACACCGATTCTCTGTATGACGAACGCGTCGAGCAAATGTTCGGACGACCGTATCTTTAGTTTTTATATCAATGCCCATAGTCCTCTATCAGAGCGGTTCCGCACTACGTCCAATCCGATTCCAGAACTATTTCTATGGTAGTTTACGCACTAGAACGGAAAGAAATCGGATGACTGAAGCCGGATCCAGTGCGTTAACAACCATAGAAATAGTTCTACGATTACTGCGGGGATCATTCCCACTAGTTCTACTGAACATTCCTACGATAGAACTAGTGGGAACTAAAAAAAAAATGTTTTCAATACCTCCTGGCTACTTCTATTCTCCTGGTAGTTTGTGCCGCAGTTGTACCTGTGTGATAGAACGAATGAGAAACTTGAGTCCCGCTCGTTTTACGATTTTGTAACACCCCTAAACTATATCGTAGAACTAGTGGGATTTTTTGTTCCCACTAGTTCTACGATTTCGTACCACCTTGAATCGTAGAACTAGTGGGAATTTCTTTTCCCACTAGTTCTATCGTAGGACTGTGCAGTAGAATTACTAGTGGGAATGATCCTTCTGCGGACCATATTTTCACGGATTCGGATCGGACGTAGTGCGAAACCGCTCGTAACCGGTACGCTATCATTTACTCCTCTCTTTCATAACCCTCCTCACACAACCCATCTATCCCTCTATGCTCGTCCACTCCCTCACCATCCGTTAACCTCAACATTTGTCGGAAGCATTTTTGAAAAAATCACTGCTTACAAAAAAGGGTTCCTCAGGGAATGAATGTTTGTATGGCAGTTTTTACCCGACTGCAAGGGAAGGTTAATGTTTTTGCCAAATGGAAAAATCGTTTAGCGCACAGATTATCCTCAAAACACATGTATTTATTATGGCATTATAATTGGCTTGTTGTTTATGTTATTGCCACAGTTTGGCGTGGGGCCCGGAGAGCCTTGATAAGTTTCAAAACATTGGGCACATTAGGGTGTAAAAGTACCCTTAACGCAAATGAAGGGCATTTGTTCTCCCCACCACTGCGATCATTTTTTTGTTCTAGACCATACCTGGGAACCTCCTAGTTGCAGAGATATTGGGGGTCAAAGTTCCTAATTTTTCACAGCTGTTTTTGTAAATACTAGTATTTCAGGTTTTAACTTTACTTAAATTACCTCCATGACCCGTTACTATTAAAAGCATCCACTAGCACAATGTTTTAAGAGTGCTACTTTGAGTTTTACCGTAAAATGTGATTTTTAACCCAAAAAAAAAAAGTAATTTCCCAGCAAAAATTTTTGCGTAGGGGTACTTAGATTGATGTACAGAATGCTTGGTTGACGGCTGTGTGATGGGTTGATTTACACCCTGTATAACATCACGCCGGTATTCCCTAATTGTTAGGCAGAGGTATAGGTAATCGTGATACACCCACATTTCGATCGCCAGTTATGTTTGCAGTTCCAACTTTCCAAGTAATAGGGAGCCAGCCTATTGCCATCAACCAGGCCCAAATCCAGACTCCGTGGCTGCTACTGAGAAATCCCCGATAGAAAAACCCAATAACACTTTACTGGACCTAGGAATCGAACCGAAGACCTCATGCTCTGCTGCCGCAGTTGCGACCACTAGACCAACAATGCAGTACTCTTATAATTGTTATGGCATTATAATTGGATCGTTGTTACTGTGATTGCGACAGTTCACAGTGGAGACCCTGAGAGCCAAGTTTCAAAGCGTTGACGAAATATCATTTGGCAGGTTCGCTTTGTTTACCAAGTATTTAGGTGGCGCCATCTGCTCTGTCAACTTTGCGTAATATTCCCTTTTCTACAAAGACCTTTCAACGGGTTGTTGAAAAGCAGTCCTAGTCTTGTGGTGTGACTGTCGGACTATCAGCTACAGCAGGGCTATTGCGTATCTTTTTAAATGTCAGTGTCCATCATGTCTATCATATCATATCGATGAACTGTCAAATGGTTCCATTTTGTACCAAACCATAACCATTTGACAGTTAATTGACGGACACTGTGATAGAGTCCATTTCACGAAAGAAGTCCCGCGGACAATTGTGGAACTAAATTGGTAATTCTAATTTAATTGGTAATAATAAATATTAATTAATTGTTAATTATTATTATAATAATATATTAATAATATTAATGAATAATTATTAATTATAATAATAATGTAATATTTAATTAGCAGATAATTTTAATACAGAGCGCTGCGTCTGCGGGACTTCTTTCGTGAAATGGACTTTAGCCACCACAGAACAGATAAAAGAGGTTAGAAGGGCCCTGTGGGCGGGGCAGGCGCGCCGCTCATATGTCGCAAACGCTCAAATGTCGACAAAATTTGATTTACCGGCCAACAATCGCGCTCACACTGACAGAGTACGAAGCTCCGCGAAAAAAAAGAATTATGCCATCTTGCGCTATTATAATGTGTCGGAAAAGAAGCCAGGGAGTGTAGTGTGCCTCGAGAAGGGATTTCTTATCACCGGTAAGTCCATTTACCTTAAAATACAAGTAATATTAGTAATTATTACAATAGTATTATGTAGTTGGTAGAAAAAATGATACTGTTGCAAGCAGTTAAAAAATTACGTACATTGCTTGCAATACGTGGGTACCATCTTGTACTGCGTGGGCGATTGCGCGATGTATTTCGTTCACTGCGAACGTCGCGTACGACGAGCCAAAGCTTGAGTTCTGCAAAATCTATGCGTTTCGATTGTGTTGTACCAAGTTGTAAACAATGTCGATATTTAGTATGTGTGAATGTATTCAAATGATATTATTATGAATATGATTTAATAACTTCGTTTATTACTGTCAATTATTGTTTATTGTGGGTTATTAATTTTGGTTTTCGTCTAAAATTTGTTTTGAGGTTAGTCATTTATAATGGAAACATAACACAACAAAGTTTTGTTTTTAGGTTTCCAACAGATCCAGATACAAGAACACTATGGCTAGAGGCAACCGGTAGAATTGAATAGATACCTACTAACTAAATGTAGTAATTAATTGAATGTATGTCTTATTTTTAAGTGTTTCTCGTATGTTTACTTTTGATTTTACTTTTTTAATCTTTAATTTTGTATCTGTGTGAGACAAATAAATACCTTTTCATTCTTTTTATCCCGTTCCGAAATTAAAGCAAAATATTGCAAAACTTAAAGTTACAAAACTAAAGTAATTTTATCGACATAAATTATCGACCTTTTGGTCGCCGTAACATGTATGAGAAATTAAAGCGTGTGTGAGTGTACGTCATACGCAGTGTTTGCGCTAGTGTGACAACCAGTAGCAAGCTCGCGATCTAAGTGAGTGCGGTTTATTTGTGTGCGTTATGCGCGTACGTATTAGCCTCTTGCTTGTAGTGGATATAGAGAGTGGGAGACAAGCGGCGACAGGCGTTCTAATACAAATCAGGAACTATTTCCTTTCTAATCTCTTTTATCTGTTCTGTGTTAGCCACTGACATTTAAAAAGATACTTATTAGCCCTGCTGGTCATGTCAGAGACCTAAAAAGTCGGTTTAACGTGCTGTTTGTGACACGGTGGAAACCCGGTCTGTTAACCCATTCACGATTCAACAGCAGCAATGGCAAGCACGGTTAAACCGAGCAACTATTATTATCCAGCTATAAACTCCTCTAATAAAGAAGCTCATCGAACAGAGGTTGACTGAGCTCCCGTATGGGCTGCGGGTTGTTCGAAAGAGATACCGCGGCCTCGGCACAAGGGGCTAAGAAGGAACATGGGTGGTTTTTAGCCAGTAGAAGTCTGACACTCCCGTTCTCTCTGCCCGAGAGCGGGAGGGGTTTAATTTAGATTTGATTTAAAGATTCCAATACCTTCTTCCTACTTCTGTTCTCCTGGTAGTTTGTGGGACTTTACTACCTATACTTTATTGGGCAGAGCGGTGGGGCGCTTTGCCCAGAGCGGGAGGAGTCATTTGATGATTTTCCAGCCACAAAAAAAAATTGTTGACTGAGCTTGTGCTCTCTCCGCTATATTTGTTTAAGGGGATCACGAAGTCAGAGCTATATCTACCTTTCTTAGAAATACCTACAGGCGTGATGTTTTGAACAAAAACTTAATGATGATTTAGTCTTAAAGCATTTGTAATGGGGATAACCGGTTTAACTGGTAAATTGCTTGTTAAATTATCTAATTTACTAATGTAATAATATAATTGTTTTGTTTTGCAATATCAACGAATTGCAGTGCAGTGGCTTCGATTGTGGGAAAAAAATGTGTGCGATGTCCAATTACAGGTTTTTCCAGGAGGAGCTCGTGGCTTAATAAGAACTGCCACTCGGGTCGATCTTTAGGTAAAGCTGTGCTTGCCTAGGTCGGTCTGTGGATGTGTGACCGCCCGACATACCGAGTTTCCGCCGTGCCTCGGAAAGCACGTTAAACTGTTGGTCCCGGCTGCCATATATAGATCTTTGGCAGTCGTTTCAGGTAGTCAGTGACCTGAAAGTCTGACAACCAGTCTTACCAAAGGGTATCGTATTACCTAGTATTAACTGGGTTGTGGAGGTCAGATAGGCAGTCGCTCCATGTAATATACTGGTATTCAGCTGCATCCGGTCAGACTGGAAGCCGACCCCAACATAGTTGGTAAAAGGCTAGGCAGATGATGATCAAAAGTTGTTTTTCCATCATAATCAACCACAGGCCGACATCACCCACTGGTGAGTCTCTTTGCTTGTGCCAAGCTCCACGTTCTTGTGCCAACCTCATCCAAAATATTCCCGCTATAGCAATACCGATTAATTGATTTTGCTGGTTGGTCTACATCCATTAAATCGGCTTCATACTGACAGAATCTTAAATATCTATAAAAGTAGAGTCGATCGGAAATAATTAAAAATAAAATAAAAAATCTACTATATGAGAAGTTATTGGTCAAGATCAACACCTGTTTTTCGAAACCAGTTTAATTTATACTGTGGTTCTCTATAAAAGATGCAAGCAAGTTTTGTTTGGAACATAACAAAAAATATGAAGATGACAGAATTGTAGTCAATACAAGGTCTAAGCAAGTAAAACCTGTTTAAGGCTCCTCTCTCGAAAAAGCTTAGAAACAGCGTGCAGATGAAGCAGTTTCTCACCGGCACTTACAGAGAAATTACATCTGAGAAAAATTGTCAGTAATCTACATGATATGACACGTAATTTGGTTTAGCCAAAATTTTTGTATCGGTATCACATAATAAGAAAAAAAATCCACAAAATCACCTCCAAATCGTTGAATGGAACCATTTTACTCCTTCATTTTTTAACAAAATAATATTAAAAAAATATCTACTGCTTTGAAATACAAAGGAAAATAATTTGGTTTTGTTACTTTTTAAAAACATGTATTATTTTAATTATAATAAATGAAAAATGCGTCCGTTTAAAGTCCGTATCTACGACCGAGAGGGGTAGTTTGTATGCACAAGGTCATTGGCGTGAATACAAGCCTTAAGTGGAGATTCACATTTACATAAATAAACTCTCGCCGTTTCCCATGGGGGTAGGCAGAAACCACAGAACGCCACCTGCTACGATCCCTACATACTTCTTTTGTCTCATCCACGTTCATATATCTGGGTTAGAGGCCTTACATAAATTACGTCAGATGAATTGCATTTTTATTTTTCACTCCTTGTCACACTTGTTTACCCCCCCCCCCCCACCCCTCAACGTATGACATAATTCACGAATGGACCTCAAATTAAATTAGATTTAACTAAAAAATAAATCTGACAATTTAGCGCATTAGGTAGGTGTACCGAAAACGTCCTATTTGGTATAACGTTTAAACAAAATTAATACATTGGGCCGGTTTAGTCATTGAGTCGAAGAATTTTGTTTGAATCACATTTTTAAGCGATTTTATTCACCTTGCCACGATTTTAAAACTAGTTTACCTTTACGACACCTAATTACTAAAGTTGGCGGAAATGTATACTTGTATCATTACAACTATTATAATAAATTGCAAGGTAGTAACGACCTATTTAATTACTTACATGTCTGGGCCGATGGCATTTACAGAACGGCGGGGCAAGACTGGCCTACTATAGCAGAAGACAGAAAGACGCGGCAACAAATGAAGGAGGCCTTCACCCAAAGAGATCCTCCTTCTTTTTGGGTGGTGGGAAATCATTAAAATGACTCCTCCCGCGGGCAGAGCGGTAGGGAGTGTCAGACTTCTACTGACTAAAACCCACACATGATCCTTTCCCTGAACAACCCGCAGCCCTGACGGGCGTCGGCCCTTGCGGGTCCCTCCTTGATGGATCTTAAGAAGTTTATATATTTATCTTGTACTAGCTGATGCCCGCGGCCGCGTGGATGTCGGTCGAATTATATGTAATTGTAATTTATGTAATTGTAATTTATGTAATTGTAATTTATGTAATTTATTTATTTCTCCCACAAATAATAATATGTACAGTAAAACAGCATACAAAAGTTTGAAAATGGGAGACAGGAGCCCATACTAAGTAAAACCTTCCTCTTGAATCACTCTATCTATTAAAAAAAACCGCTTCAAAATTCATTGCGTAGTTTTAAAGATTTAAGCATACATAGGGACGGACAGACAGCGACTTTGTTTTATACTATGTAGTGAAGTGATGATGATTTTACAATCATTCATCATTTACCAAGGCTATTTCCAACCTTGTTGGGGTCGGCTTATAGTCTTATCGGATGCATCAAAAGGCAGTATTTTACATGGAGCGACCGCTTAACTGACCTCCACAACCCAGTTAGTACTGGGTGACTGACACCCCTTCGTAAGAATGGTTGTGAGACTTTCAGGCCATTGACTACCTGTATTGACCTACATCATCATCATCATCATTATCTTGCCCTTATCCCAATTTATTTGGGGTCGGCGCAGCATGTCTTCCTCTTCCGTACTTCTCTATTTTTCGTCATCTCAGAGACACCTCCTTTCTTACCATATCATTCTTAACACAATCCATCCATCGTTTCTTTAGTCTTTCTCTACTCGTATATCCTTCCACTTTCATATTCAAAACCTTCCTCACGACATTTTCCTCATTCATCTGCATCACATGCCCATACCACAACAACCGATTTCCACACAACTTTTCAGTAACCGGCGCCACTTTCAGACATCCTCTTATATACTCATTTCTTATTCTATCCATTCGCATAACACCGCACATCCCCCTAAGCATTCTCATCTCAGCCACATGTAAATGCCTTTCATTCATCCCTTTTGTGGCCCAACATTCTGATCCATACAAGACAGCAGGTCTAACCATTGTTTTATAAATCTTCCCCTTTAGTTTAAGGGGAAAGCGGGAGTCGCAGATTGTTCCCGTGACCTGCCGCCATTTCATCCATCCCGTGTTAATTCTTTGCTTAACACTAATTATTTCGGCATAATGAATTACAAATATCTACAAATGACTGCCGGGTCTAAAGGCTTATTGCTTTCCGAGGAACGGAGGAAACTCGGTATGTAATATTCATCCTTGGCAAACTCGGCCTCATCTGAAGATAAGTCCGTGGGACCATTATGATTTTGGCCACGAGTTACTCAGGAAGTCGACCTAAACATAGCTGAGAAAAGGCTGAGCAGATGAGGAAAAGAATGGTATTTACCTCAAAAGAACGCATTCTAGTTATAAGAAACTGGTATAAGCTGATCTCTCATTCAAAGTGAATCTATATAAAGCGAGTTCGTGTTATGCTGGATATAAGCATTACTTGATGTGTCTATGTGTGTACAGGAAACTCAATATAAAAATATCCTCTAAACTCAAGACATTTTAACTTAAAATGCCAAACTTGTTTTAAAACCAAAATCCCACACCTTTTCTCTGACTCATACAAAACATTATTTTATTTTCAAAATGTTAATGTACAAAGGTGGTGTGACTCAGTCTGTGATTCGATTCACTTTAGTTTATACTGAAGAATAGTAGAACCACCTGCCGGGACTGCAGGTTGTTTGAAAGAGATACCGCGGCCCCGGACACAAAGGGCTAAGAAGGAACATGGGAGGTTTTTAGTCAGTAGAAGACTGACACCTCCCTTCCGCTTTGCCCAGAGCGGGAGGAGTCGTTTGATGATTTCTCACGCACCAAAAAAGAAATGATTAGTAGAACCCGCGCGAGGTGAATTACTGCCGACTTCCTCTCATAAAATGGGGAAATGAATGGTCTTTTTACACGACTGCCCCAAAAAAAATAGTGTTATGTTTTTTTATTCTGGTGCGACCACTTCGCGCGTTTCTTCCTGCCTTGTCGGCCGCAGGCACCGAGCATGAGCTCCATGGTTCGATTTCCGAGTCGGGCAAATTTCTATTGGTCTTTTCCATCAAGAATAGCAGCTCGGCGACTGGCTCGCCCCCTAATACATGGGACTTAAACATAACTGGCGAAATGTTGCTGTTCTAATGGGTACCTACACCTCTTTGTTATCCTGTAGAACTGTCTTTGACTGCGGGACTCAGAGATATTTAATGATTACTTAAGCCGTCACTTAGTAAAGATTTGACATTTAATACTTTTGTATGACAAAACTGTCAAAACCTTTACTAAATGATGGCCTAAGTAATCATTAAAGCTCTCTGAGTGCGGCAGTAAATCATTTAAATATTTAAGGGCACTATCATGAAGTCGGAGACCCCACAAATCTTTATTTTTTTTTGGATACAAACACGTCTGCAAAGTTTTACAAACTTATTTACATTTATAACGCATATAATTATAATCAGTGAATCAAGTTGAAAAGTTTCATCTAATTATTTATCAAAACAATAGCGCACAATACGATGCTTCGTTCAGTCGTTCCATTGTACTGGCGCGGGAATGTTACTGTACTAGCGCACTCGCGCGCTAGCTACTTTCTCTGCATACTTAGATGTTAGCAATATTAGTCATTATTGTAATGTTTCGTAACGTTCTGCGGCTAATATTGACAGTTTGATGTGGTTGGAATGGTTTTACTGTTACAAATAATCAAGTTTTTTTTTGCTGTTAAATTGTTCGTGTCGAGTTGGAAGCAGTTCACTTGGATTGCATTAAGTATTCAAAAATAAGATAAAGTTTTAAGTTGGTTATTATATAGGGTGTAAAAGTACCCTTAACGCAAACTCAAGAATTACTGTATCGTTTTTCATGCTGTTTTCGCCAATGGAAAGAGTGTTCGAGGAAGGTTTTAGTATAGAATTTGACCGATATCCACGCGGGCGAAACCGCGGGCATCAGCTAGTATTATGTAATGTTAACTAGACATTCATTAAAGAAGCAGGTTTGTTGACCTCAGGGTCGGCTTACCGACCCGTGACACACACCATTGTATTAACAGACTCTACAGAAGATATGATTGTATTTGTTCCGGGTCTGGTTGTTAGATGAACATGGTACGATGAGCAAACAAATGTTCGACACCTTTAGGTACAAAAGGCGTAACCGCCATTTTAAACAAAAGGGAGATTTTAATGACGTCAAACTTAGTTTTTCATCGTCTTTCGATTGGTATATTTAAAAATAGCGGACGTCACGCGGTTTCACCCGCGTAGTTCCCGTTTCCGTGGGTACACCGGGATAAAAAAATTGAAATCGGTTAAGTAGTTTCAGAGTCTATTCGTTACAAACAAACAAAAAAAATCTTTCCTCTTTATAATATTATTATAGTGTAGATTTGGATATTCGCAAAAACGTGCTGGATACAATCATCGTTTTTGGATCGCTAAACATTGATTTTCTTAAAATTTGGGTCGTAAATGAAATGAAATTCATTTTAAATCAATAAATGTTATTCTACGATGTTCTTTATCTCAAAATTCTAACAACTTTTGTCTTTTGCTTTTTTTCTACGAGAAGCTATAATGACGACGACAAAGTTATGTCGGAAAATGGTTTAGTTTTTTTGGATCTCCTGAAAAATCGTAATTTGGTGGATACGCCCCGTGTCGGTATGGCGGTTGGCTCGCTAGTGATATTATTACAACACTAGCTGTGCCCGCGACTTCGTTCGCGTGCTTGTCGGAAACTAAAATGCGTCGCTTAGATAAAAGTACATTTAATCATTGCCCTGCGTTAACTTACTGACGCTGTAGAAAATAAGAAGAGAGTAATGCAAAGTACTTACTGACTATGTCTCATACTAAAGTTTAGATGGATGGGTGTTTGTTAATCAACCACGTCACAACGGCCGAACGGATCTTGAAGAAATTTGAAACAGGTACATTATAGTCGACAGGCAGACAGATTGTCGTTGGCGCGTTCGTGTTCCACGCGCGCCTCAAAGATATGTCAGCAACAATTAAAGGGCCCCAAAGGGACGTCTGCCGGGGCTGAGGGTTGTCCGCAAGAGATACCACGGCCCCGAAACACAAAGGGCTAATAAGGAACGTGGGTGGTTTTTAGTCAGTAGAAGTCTGACACTTTCTTCCGCTCCGCCCAGAGCGGGATGAGTCATTTGATAATTTACGAACCACAAAAAAAAGGGGTTAGAGGGTGTTTCGAGAGGGTACCTGTACCGAATCTGGGACATCGAATCTGAAATGGCCGCCACCTCCTTCTGCGAAGCAGTAATGCTAGCGAAAGAGGTGGCGGAACGTGAGAGGGAGACAACCTCTCGTCCCAGCCGCCGCGGAAGACGCTCCGGGCATCGAGGGCCACGTGATGGCTTCCGGCCACCGTAGGCGCAGGCCTGTGAACGGTGAGTAACGGGCTAGTTAATCGTTCGTCCGTCCTATGACGATGGAGGCGCGTTCGTATTCCACGCGCGTCTCAAAGAGATGTCAGCAACATTGAAGGGGCCCCCAAGGACCGACGCCCGTAGGGGCTGCGGGCTGTTCGAAAGAGATACCGCGGCCTCGACACATAGGGCTAACAACACACCACATCTATATGACGACATGGTTGGCGCAATGGCTGGACGATTAACAGTAGCACTGCGTGTCGCAGGTTCGATTCCCACACGGTACATAAAAAAATATGTCGTGGGTTTTATCTAATTTTAATTTAGTTTAAAAAAAAATAGTATTTTAATACTGTGTAATTGGTAAATTTTTATTTGTTGACTATTCACGAAACATAATGTGTGTATGTTTACTATCATCGCGGTTCAGAAAATGACATCAAATGAATAACGCCATCTGTCGAAGACGAAGATAAACTGCTAAAAAAGAGCGATCAAACACTATAAGGTTTAGGCTATGTAGATTTTGAAAGCAGCGTCATTTAGACTTAATTATATCTACGTACCTTTTGCTATCATAACTTTTTTAAAGTTATCTTGTGAAGGCATTTAGTAATAAGTACCATATTCGTTCAATAGATGTCGTTGCTTGTCTCATTCTTGACCATAACGATAAGTTCTTCTTGAAAACTATAAATTCATATATCTTTTGATAGAGAGCACCGATTACCATGAAACAAAGACTAAGTAATAGCCCAAGTTACGCACAATATTTATGTATAAACGTTACCTACATTCGTTTCGTAAATTTGACGTGATGCTTAGTCATCGAAACAGACAAACAGATAAACAGACAAACAGACAAAATTTCCAAAAATGCTGAAAATGTGTTCTGTTGGTTATACTTTAATACCCTGACAATTTTTTTTTTAAATATTTTCGATGTACAAAAACGATTTCTCTACAGATTTATTATATGTATAGATAGATTGCGTAGTAAGCGAGTTCGTGTATTGGGTTTCAAGTGAAGACTTTGAGTTTCACGATCGTGCGGTGTCAACGTAACGTAAATAGGAACTATTTAACATAACCACATAACATAATACCTGTAATCCTGTGTTAGGCAGAGGTGTATTCAATACTCTCGCATGTAAAAGAGGACAAAATTATTAAAATCAACCGGGTATAAATCCAGACTCCGTGGCTGCTACTGGGAAATTCATTACCCATTCCAAAACGTTGGTCTCATGAGAAGAACGGCAAGAAACTCCATTACAACAAACAAACTCACCTATCCGAATGAATAGTTATTTTAGACTTATTTAATTAATAATATTTAAATGATATACTGCCGCACTCAGAGAGCTTTAATGATTACTTAGGCCATCACTTAGTAAAGGTTTTGACAGTTTTGTCATACAAAAGTATGTCAAATCTTTACTAAGTGACGGCTTAAGTAATCATTAAATATCTCTGAGTACCGCAGTTAGTGTCATTTTGGAGATAGGACATACTATAGAGGCGTTTAATGTTGCAAGGGTAGATTTTCCAGCCAGCAGCGGCTCGGTAAATCTAGCCAAACGCGGTCAGTCAGGCGTATCTAAGCACGAGAGGGTCGTTGACCTCCATCCTTTCTCTCAGCTGGAGTCGTATCCGATATTATCAGACGCAACTTGTAATCAACAATAATGCTGTTTTTGAATTAAATACGTAACTTATCGTAAATGTAATGATATTTTATTTGTTGCTTATTAGATTCCTTGCAAACAAAAAAAACGTTAACATCAACCGGGCACAAATCCTGATTCTTGGCCTGCTACTGGAAAATTTCTGATGAAAAATCCCAATGACACTTTGCCCCACCCGGGATCGAACCCTGGACACCATGATAGCAGTAGCCCTAGAGTGTTTGTGTGTTTTATAGAGCCTATGACAATTTAGAGGCGACTAAGGGACTTACCAGAGAATGGGCAGCAGCGTTCTCTGTGCCTTTGTAACAAACATACTGCGATCGCCAACCCGCCTGCCAACCGTGGCGATTATGGCAAATCCCCCCCTTTTGGGGGAGGCCTACGTCCAGCAGTGGACGTTTTATGGCTGAAATGATGATGATGATGATAATTTGATTACTCAATTACGAACACAAAATTTTCAATACCGTTCATGTATGAGCTCCATTAAAATGATGATATTTACCATGCCGGGCACGTAAGATTTCTTCACCCTATATTAATTTTAAGGTCAGGTCAATCGCCTATCTTCTCAAGGTCCAAAACCTATAATACCAGCCATAACTATTCACAAAGCATCAAACATCAACTGTTAAATCCATCTAAGGCACAGAGTTCTAATGTGCAATCAACTGTGACAGACCCAAGGTCCCAAATATTGCTTAAACCTTGATGACAACCGATACTTCGACACATCAAGCTATCAATAAAAACCAGTATTAGCTGAACTCGCGTTACTTTATAGGGTTCCCACACATAATCATTAAATGAGGTCCGGTCTTATAGTTTTCTGCACAATGAGAATTCCATCTATAATGGTTATACAGCGCCACCACGCGGGCCCAGTGCAGGTTGGTGGATCGTGTCTTCGAATGTTTGGTTCTAAGACATGCCGGTTTCCTCACGATGTTTTCCTTCACCGTTTTGAGATCAGTGGTGATGAAATAAATCACACAAAGAATGCGCCTGCCTGGGTTTGAACCCTCGTAAGTTGGGACCGCCACCACTATGCCACTACTGCTCTATAGGGCCTCCAGTAGTAGACAATGATAGTGAAAATACCTTTCTGGGTTGCTCACAATATACGACGGCATGGTTGGCGCAGTGGTTGAGCGATTGGACTGCTGCGTGTCGCGGGTTCGATCCCCGCACGGAACAAATATTTGTATGGCCTACAGATAGTTGTTCCGAGTCTGGGTATTTGTTTATGTGAGTTTGAATGTTTGTGAACGCACCCACGATACAGGAGAAATTTCTAGTGAGGGGCAACATTAAAAAAAGAAAATGTTGTGGCAGATTCTACAAGATTACCACTACCGCGCATTGAGAGCTTAACTTATGCTAGCTAGATTGGCGACCCCCAATCCACGCAGTACCTGACCCTCTGACGTCACATGTAAGCTTCTGCCGTGCATCACCAAGTAGGCTTTATTGCGTTCAAGACAATGATTGAATGTTTTGTGTCTGGGTTGCTCCATGTAGTCACGTTGACGGCCAAATTTACATTGACCGTGCTGTTGTTTTTTGCAACGTTTCGTTGAGGGCCGACAGTTGAAAATACAACAGCATTTTGACTGTCTCTTACGACCTTTTACCGTCGACGTATCTGGAACTGGTAGATCTAGTAATTTGGGAATGTCCCCTGACATTCCCAAATTACTAGATCGGGGCTGCGGGTTGTTCGCAAGAGATACCGCGGCCTCGATATGAAGGGCTAAGAAGGAACATGGGTGGTTTCTAGACAGTAGAAGTCTGTCACTCCTTTTCGCTCTGCCCAAGAGCGGGAGGGGTTATTTGATAATTTTACACCCGGCAAAAAAAAAAAAAGGCTGTTACTATTAAACCTCAACTAAGTCAATGGTGTGTGCAGAAATCACAGAAAGCGTGGTAATTTTGTTTTTTTTTTAAACGTTGCCCCACACTAGGAATTTCTCCTGTATCGTGGGTGCGTTTACAAACATTGAAACTCACATACACAAACACACCCAGACCCGAAACAACTATCTGTAGGCCATACAAATATTTGTTACCGTGTTGAACCCGAGACATGCAGCGCAGCAGTTCAATCACTCAGCCACTGCGCCAACCGTGCCGATTACATACTCCTTTTGCTTTATCCACATTCATTTTGCAACAATAATTAGTCTTCATTCGTCTGTATGTCAGTATGTCACGAATCAAACCCCGCAACCCAAACATACAGGTATCCTTAAGGTTACACCGGTTGATCGTTTTCGTACAAACTACCTTCATTAAATATTCACAGTCCAACACTTTCATTCATGACCTGAATTGTTTAAATATTTGTGAAGTTAATTCTAACGAAATAATGTAATGTGTGTAGTCTCAAAATAGTTTAGCCAAATTAATAAAAAATGACGAAGATAAAACGCGTCAAAGATTTGAGTGGGGGGTTGTGACGTCACTCACCGGTAAAAAATGTCATATGTACTAATGTCTTAGAATATGACGTCTCACGAGTTTTCAAAGCACTGTATCGTCTTCATTGTTTGTTTACGTGAAAAAAGAAAAAATACGTGTCCAATATTTTTTGGAAATCTATCTGACGGACTAATTAGATTCTTTTAGTTAACTACCCTATTCATTTGGAGTCGGTACAGCATGTCTTCTTCTTCCATACTTCTCTATTTCTCGTCATCTCAGCAGTCACCTCCTTTCTTGCCATATCATCTTACACAGTTCATTCATCGTTTCTGGTATTCCTCTCCTCACATTCATCCTCAAAAGTTTTCTCACGACATTTTCCAATCGATCCAACTGACCTACTATAATAACTTCACGTTTTCTTAAACATTACGAAAGCCGTTACCGGTTGATTTTAGAATCAACAGAGGAAAACGAGTTATCCACATACAAAATACGCAATACTTGTTATTACCAAATAGGAGGAGCTCGTGGCTTAATAAGAACTGCCACTCGGGTCGATCTTTAGGTAAATCTGTGCTTGCCTAGGTCGGTCTGTGGATGGGTGACCGCCCGACATACCGAGTTTCCTCCGTGCCTCGGAAAGCACGTTAAGCTGTTGGTCCCGGCTGCCATATATAGATCTTTGGCAGTCGTTACAGGTAGTCAGTGACCTGAAAGTCTGACAACCAGTCTTACCAAAGGGTATCGTATTACCTAGTATTAACTGGGTTGTGGAGGTCAGATAGGCAGTCGCTCCATGTAAAATACTGGTATTCAGGTGCATCCGGTTAGACTGGAAGCCGACCCCAACATAGTTGGGAAAAGGCTAGGCAGATGATGACTTGTTATTACCAAATGTAAATTTTCGCTGAGGGCACGTTTACTTTGGTCGAGTAAATAGCCTCTAGTAATTAAAAGTGGAAGTTATATATTTCCTACTCCTTCGCTTGTCGTTTCTCTGGGACTTCGTCAAGCTTCATTGTCTCGGCGTTTTTCTGGTGGTCGCCACTGTTGATTCTGGCTTTCAGGAATTGCACTTGTTTGGAAATAGTGTGGTGTGCTTGTCCCCAAAAAAAAAGTACTAGCGGTAGAGTGTAGGAAATATTTGCTAGCGCTAGTGTCAACAACACACTGCATTCTATTATACAAATTACTTATGCTGTTCAAAAAGCCGACAAGCTGATGAAGAAAGACTGGGCTAGCCATGTCTGCCGTTTCCTTATCGAGCTGTGGAACACAATGGCTACTTTGTTGAGCCCTGATACAGCCAGGAGTCGCGGCAGACCTCGCAGAAGATGGCTGGACAAAAACAACGGCCGGTCCCCAAAGTCATGGGGACATTGGCCCAGCAGTGGGATCAGGTGGGCTAACAGCAGCAGAAACAGAAGTGTTAGTGTCATTTTTATTGTTTACGAGGAGTTCGAAAATACCGAAACACATCAAAATATTTTCCATAAGATAGAATTTTGTCAAAACAATCGTCATTATGAATTATAAACACAATTGTCCTTATTGTGATTCATGCGTTCTCTTCCTAATACCTAATATTTCAAGGTTTCTGTCATTGTAAACCTTATCAATTTTATTTGTACTCAAATATAACGACTTCCTTAGTAGGTATTACTGATTGAATGATTGTTAAATTCGAATAATTTATGAATAACCAGCTTATGCCAGCGGTTTCGCCTGCATAAACTACCAGCTTAAAAACTATTCTGTGTTAATTCAGGATATAAACTATTTCTGTGCCAAATTTCATACAAATCCGTACAGTAGTTTTAGCGTGGAAGAGTAACAAACATACATCCTTACTTATAAACTTTCGCATTTATAATACTAGCTGTTGCCAGCGGCTTCGCCCGCTACAACTCGAAAATTATCCCACGAGAAGGTAAAATCGGGATAAAAACTATTATATGTGTTAATCCAGGTTATAAACTATCTGTGTACCAA
Organism: Diarsia brunnea; assembly: GCA_949774965.1. NCBI lineage: Eukaryota > Metazoa > Arthropoda > Insecta > Lepidoptera > Noctuidae > Diarsia > Diarsia brunnea. The sequence goes on from OX459023.1 coordinate 6,724,874, forward strand.
ATTTTATCTAAATCCGTTTAGTAGTTTTTGCGTGAAAGAGTAACAAACATACACACTCACAAACTTTCGCCTTTTTAAAATAAGTGTGATTAGTAGGATGTGGGTTTTAAAATACCGGTAGTTGACTTTACTAATCTACTGTACTAGCATTACTACTAGACAAGTTACTGTACCTATGTAAACGGACCACGAGACTCCGGGAAAGCGGTTAGAGAAAAAAGTAGACCATAGCATTGACACGCTAACATTATTTCCATACTTTTCTCGTCTTAAAACCGCAAATACAAGATAATTAAAATACTTTTAAATGACTTCAATCATTATACTTGACTGTGCTCTTATAATCGATTCCAGATAATTTTATAAATACCTAACTAGTTTTCTTTTAAATATTTTTGTGTCTCTGGTGAGGTATGTAATAAAATCAAATTTTTAAGAATACTTACTATAATTTTGTAATCCTGGAAGGGTAAGGCAGAGTTAATAGTACACCCATGTTTTGCTAATTATGTTGAAGTCACATGTAATAGGGGCGAGCCTATTGCCATCAATCGGGCTCTAATACAGACTCAGTGGCTGCTACTGAGTGTACCATGTTTTAATGTGCATACATAAAAATATTCTTATTCTGCCGATCATGTCGTGAATTAAGCACAAAAACACACAATATGGCGCCCGAAAAAACAAGTTTTACCTATATAAAATTAAAAAAAAACACCTTTCACTTTACCTGCCAAGGTTTGTCCGGAGACAGCCATTGCAGTGGCCACAAAGAATATTACACACAAAACTTTCATTTTTAACTTATAAACACTTATAATATCACAGAAAACTGTTTTCTTACTAACTTTGAACTTTATTTTAAAACTTTGACTAAAGTTTTTAAAGAATTTATTCGTTTAAAATTCGAATTGTCACGACAATGGCGCGACGCATGCGCGCTCGCGGGTAATGGTGAGTGGGGCGTTGGTGTTGCCAGATTGCAGTTAAGGAAATCCCATTATGGGTAATTAAGTTACAACTTTTGGACTGTGTCGTAGGTCTAAGTGGTCGCAAGTGTGACTCCTGAGTACGAGTCCTGCGTTCGATTCCCAGGTCGGGCAAAGAGTTATTATAGGTTTATACATCAGGAAATTTTGCCCCCTACTACTCATGTAATAGGGGCAAAAAATAGGCTTTAATGTTATTGGCAAAATGTTGGTGTACAGTACAGCATTACTTGACCCGTCTTCCACTGGCCCTCTTGTTCTTTAGACGAGGGGTCAGGTAATGCGAGGTACTGACTGTACTAATATGTACTACTCTGCCTAACCTTTCGGGGATTACAGGCGTAATGTTGATACTCACACCTTTTCCGATCCTTACATGCTCCTATTGCATCGTCGTCGTTCACACACGCACGTCGATTGCGAGTACTAAGCACCTAAATTTTCTGAAGAAGGTCACCAAAATAACACTAAAATTAATGATTTGAAAGAAAATAACAGGAAAAAAAATTGTTTATGTTTATAAAAGTTTTAAATTTAATTAACCACACATAATCATCATCTGCCTAGCCTTTTCCCAACTATGTTAGGGTCGGCTTCCAGTCTAACCGGATGCAGCTGAATACCAGTATTTTACATGGAGCGACTGCCTATCTGACCTCCACAACCTAGTTAATACTAGGTAATACGGATACTCTTTGGTAAGACTGCATGTCAGAATTTCAGGTCACTGACTACCTGTAACGACTGCCAAAGATCTATATATGGCAGCCGGGACCAACAGCTTAACGTGCTTTCCGAGGCACGGAGGAAACTCGGTATGTCGGGCGGTCACCCATCCACAGACCGACCTAGGCAAGCACAGCTTTACCTAAAGATCGACCCGAGTGGCAGTTCTTATTAAGCCACGAGCTCCCCAATTAACTACACATAATCAATGCTACATAAACATTAAAAAGAAACAGGACAATATCTCAACAAACAGCCGTATTTCAGGGAAAATAGCAATACATGGCAACACAATTTTTGGTCAGACTGTCACGTCAAATAGATACAGTCGCTTTATAAGTTTGTTCAAAAAATAAACTTAACTCCCCAGTGATAAGGCTCAATTTCAATGTTCTTTCGAAACAGTACATTCACATTGTCACTATGTAAGTAATTAGGAGGAAGTTACATTACGAATTACATTGAAATACTTAATTAGTTAAATGGGTAACGATGTACCTCGTTAGGTATTATAATGACTTTGACGGCACGGTTGGCGCAGTGGCTAAGCGATTGGACTGCTGCGCTGCGTGTCGCGGGTTCGATCCCCGCACGGAACAAATATTTGTATGGCCTGCAGATAGTTGTTTCGGGTTTGGGTATTTGTGTATGTGACTTTATATGTTTGTGAACGCACCCACGATACAGGAGAAATTCCTAATGTGGGGCAACGTTTAAAAAAAAAAAAAAAATAATATAGAAAGCAACGAGAGCCCAACGGCTAAAGCTTCAAATTGACAAGTAAGAGGTACGGAGTTCGATTAAGCTCTAAAACCACGTAAGTCAAAAATAGCCATTACGGAAGATGACTAGTGATTCTTTATCAAACGACATCGAAATGTCAATCCCCAAAAATTTAATTACGTGGTGTTAGAACTTAAACGACGTAAAATCATAATCTTAAATAACATCAGATCCAACATTATAGATCCACTAACTTAAACATTACTTTTTTTTTTTTTGGCGGGTGGAAAATCATCAAATAACCCCTCTTGGGCGGAGCGAAAGGGAGTGTCAGACTTCTACTGACTAAAAACTACCCATGTTCCTTCTTAGCCCTTCATGTCGAGGTCGCGGTATCTCTTGCGAACAACCCGCAGCCCCGACGGGCGTTGGCCCTTGCGCCGCCGTGTCGACGGCGCGCGTGGAACACGAACGCGCCGTAAACACGGCCTGTCGTCGTCATATGACGGAAGGACGGCGAGCTAGCCCATCACTCACCGTCCACAGGCCCGCGTCTACGGAGGCCAGAAGCCATCACGTGGCCCCCGACGCCCGGAGCGCCTCCCGCGGTAACTTAAACATATAATACTTAACCATAACTTGAAACTTGACTTACACTTCTGCTACCTCCCTGCCCAGTGTCCACAAACTGACCGTTACCTTCACAGAATGTCAAACTTCGTTGCCGGCTCGGAAATACGGTTGAACGATAATTTTGGAGCTCGTTTTGTTTTACATCACGCTTTATACTTTGTAGGGTGGTCAGGAGCATCCTGTGGATTGCATGTTGTAATTGGGAGCCAGTGGTTTGGAACGAAAGGGGTTTTTGTTTTCAATAAGCAGTTGTTGTATTTTGTAGGTTAATTAATGTAGTGCGATGTGACCAGGGTTCGATTCCCGGGTCGGGCCAAGTGTTATTGGGTTTTCAATATTACTCAGTACCAGCAGGGACGAACGACTCCTCGATATGTGGGGGCTATAGTTCAACAACAAGTAGGTATCTATACTAATATTCTAGAAGTTAGTGTTTTGGAATAATCTCTAGAACTAATAATCCGATTCTAAATAATATTTTACTGACAGAAAGCTACATTATTCAAGGTTACTGTAAACTCCGTCGGGGCTGCGGGTTGTTCGAAAGAGATGCCGGGGCCTCGACGCAAAGGGTTAAGAAGGAACATGGGTGGTTTTGAGACAGTAGAAATCTGACACTCCCAACCGCTCTGCCCAGAGCCGGAGGAGTCATTTAATAATTAAACACACTCCAAAAGAAAAATGTTATTGTAGGCTATAAACTTTTACGGACAAAGTCGCCGGCGAATTGTTAGTATGTAATTATAAATAATAATAATAAAAACAATGTTAGTTATAAGTTTACGAATGGTGAATGATGTTTTTAGGATTATTTTTCTTTTACTAACCTTTTCTGGATGCTGCTTGTCCGCAATCTTGGCGTTTGACTTCCCTAGGAAAACGACCTATTCCAGTACATTTGTCTAATTAATGAATACACTCCATTTAGGACATCGGTTCCAAAAAAAAAGAATTATTAGCTAGCTAGCTCACAGTACCTAAATGGTAACATAAATGGCCAAATGTTAAAGGGTATATCATACGCCTTCGCTTATTCTACACGGGTGTGAAGTTATATTCAATATCAGAAATTCATAACCCTAGGAAATCGTGCATACATCGAAGAATCGCTCCACATTCTTGAGAAATGAATAAATTCTAACAGACACGATATTTTCTGCATTGGAATTTAATAATAGGATACTTTATATCAGTTATATCCTTATGTGAGTGAGTTTTTGCTGATATCTGCTGCAGGTGGGCTGAGAGTTCATCTGTATTCTGTATATGTATTAATTACTAGCTGTGCCCGCGACTTCGTTCGCGTGCTTGTCGGAAACTAAAATGCGTCGCTTAGATAAAAGTACATTTAATCATTGCCCTGCGTTAACTTACTGACGCTGTAGAAAATAAGAAGAGAGTAATGCAAAGTACTGACTATGTCTCGTACTAAAGTTTAGATGGATGGGTGTTTGTTAATCAACCACGTCAGAACGGCCGAACGGATCTTGAAGAAATTTGAAACAGGTACATACATTATAGTCGACAGGTACTGTCGTTGGCGCGTTCGTGTTCCACGCGCGCCTCAAAGATATGTCAGCAACAATTAAGGGGTCCTTTAGGGCCCCTTAATTGTTGTTGCCGTCGTCTGCCGGGGCTGACGGTTGTCCGCAAGAGATACCACGGCCCCGAAACACAAAGGGCTAAGAAGAAACGTGGGTGGTTTTTAGTCAGTAGAAGTCTGACACTTTCTTCCGCTCCGCCCAGAGCGGGATGAGTCATTTGATAATTTACGAACCACAAAAAAGGGGGGATTAGAGGGTGTTTCGAGAGGGTACCTGTACCGAATCTGGGACATCGAATCTGAAATGGCCGCCACCTCCTTCTGCGAAGCAGTAATGCTAGCGAAAGAGGTGGCGGAACGTGAGAGGGAGACAACCTCTCGTCTCAGCCGCCGCTAGAGACGCTCCGGGCATCGGGGGCCACGTGATGGCTTCCGGCCACCGTAGGCGCGGGCCTGTGAACGGTGAGTAACGGGCTAGTTAATCGTTCGTCCGTTCTATGACGATGGAGGCGCGTTCGTGTTCCACGCGCGTCTCAAAGAGATGTCAGCAACATTGAAGGGGCCAAGGACCGACGCCCGTTGGGGCTGCGGGTTGTTCGAAAGAGATACCGCGGCCTCGACACATAGGGCTAACAACACACCACATCTATATGACGACATGGTTGGCGCAATGGCTGGACGATTAACAGTAGCACTGCGTGTCGCAGGTTCGATTCCCACACGGTACAAAAAAAAATATGTCTTGGGTTTTATCTAATTTTAATTTAGTTTAAAAAAAAATAGTATTTTAATACTGTGTAATTGGTAAATTTTTATTTGTTGACTATTCACGAAACATAATGTGTGTATGTTTACTATCACCGCGGTTCAGAAAATGACATCAAATGAATAACGCCATCTGTCGAAGACGAAGATAAACTGCTAAAAAAGAGCGATCAAACACTATAAGGTTTAGGCTATGTAGATTTTGGAAGCAGCGTCATTTAGACTTATATCTACGTACCTTTTGCTATCATAACTTTTTTAAAGTTATCTTGTGAAGGCATTTAGTAATAAGTACCATATTCGTTCAATAGATGTCGTTGTTTGTCTCATTCTTGACCATAACGATAAGTTCTTCTTGAAAACTATAAATTCATATATCTTTGGATAGAGAGCACCGATTACGATGAAACAAAGACTAAGTAATAGCCCAAGTTACGCACAATATTTATGTATAAAAGTTACCTACATTCGTTTCGTAAATTTGACGTGATGCTTAGTCATCGAAACAGACAAACAGACAAAAATTCCAAAAATGCTGGAAATGTGTTCTGTTGGTTATACTTTAATACCCTGACAATTTTTTTTTAAATATTTTCGATGTACAAAAACGATTTCTCTACAGATTTATTATATGTATATAGATATAGATAGAAGATTAAACATTTGAATTTAAGGCTCCTCTCTCGAAAAAGCTTAAAAACAGCGTGCAGATGAAGCAGTTTTTCACCGGCACTTACAGAGAAATTACATCTGAGAAAAATTGTTAGTAATCTACATGATATGACACGTAATTTGGTTTAGCCATAATTTTTCTATCGGTATCACATAATAAGAAAAAAAATCCACAAAATCACCTCCAAATCGTTGAATGGAACCATTTTACTCCTTAATTTTTTAACAAAATAATATAAAAAAAATATCTACTGCTTTGAAATACAAAGGAAAATAATTTGGTTTTGTTACTTATTAAAAACATGTATTATTTTAATTATAATAAATGAAAAATGCGTCCGTTTTAAGTCCGTATCTACGACCGAGAGGGGTAGTTTGTATGCACAAGGTCATTGGCGTGAATACAAGCCTTAAAGTAAAATACAGATTATCAGCTTCCAGTTTAATCGGATGCAGCAGAATACCAGTTCTTTACATGTAACGACTGCCTATCTGACCTCCTATTAGGGAAGGTCACCCATTCACGAACCATCCTTGGCAACCGACCATTCCATGCAGTTGTTTTTTCTCGAGCAACTCAAGACAGTATAAAATACTAAGATTTTTTTATAACAGTAGGATTACAGTCCCAATCCCGTATTTATATTTTTAATTACGCCAGCTCAGGATGGATTGTGTGAATACAAATAGAAACAAAAGACGGTCTGTTGTTGGGTGTTTGTTGAACAAAATGGAGATAAAAGATGTTTTCTTTCTGAGTGCTCAGGGACAATTTGTAAAACTGAGGTCGGTGTTAATAAAGTGCTGCCATTTGAGATTTGTAAGTGTTGATTTAAATGACAAGAAACAAAAATTTTAAACATCACTACATATTGAAACGGTGGAGGACTTTGTTTCTAAAAATTATAGAATATAATAGAATATTATTAATTTCTGAGAATATGGTGGTACAAAGAAAGCCCTCCGCCGCGTCTGTCTGTCTATTCGCGATAAACTCAAAAACAACTGCAACGATTTTCATGTTGTTTTAACCAATAGATAGAGTGGTTATCGACGAAGGTTTTAGTATATAATTTGGCAAGTTCCGACATTCACGCGAGCGAAGTCGCGGGCATCAGCTAGTACAAAGACAAAAATATCTTTTTTTCTTTTTTGGGGAGGTGGGAAATCATCAAATAACCCCTCCCCCTCTTGGGCAGAGCGAAAGGGAGTGTCAGACTTCTACTGACTAAAAACCACCCATGTTCCTTCTTAGCCCTTCATGTCGAGGGCGCGGTATCCCTTGCGAACAACCCGCAGCCTCGACAGGCCGAGATGCTCTCTCGGCTGCGGGCCTTAAAGTTGTTTTAATTAAGGAAGTAAAATTTTTATAATACTTTCACGCGCCTCGGACAACAGCAAGTTTTAAACAAAATTTTACTAAAAGAAAAACTCGTCCTTTGAAAAAGTTGCTCTTTATAATATCACTTAATTTAAATTACATCTCCACTCTATTGATTTTCTCAACTAACTTCTAACAGCCCCCTATTTCTTGTACAGTGTCGTTCCAACATTTATATTAACGCTACAAATAAAACGAGAGTGGGCAGAGTATATCTGTAGCACAAATTAAGATGGAGGGTGTTGTCAGTTGGCGATCTTGGGGGCTTAGGCTTATTGCTTCGCTTTTAGGTCTGTGTTACACTGAGAGCTTTTTAAAAAAGGAGTTTTACCGGAGTCAGATATCTTAACTTTCTTCTTTTGTACAATATACAGGCTGTAGTTTTGCCACCTCGTCAAAATTCAGAAGATTTTCATGAAAGACAAAGGTAAATAATCAATTTAAATTACGGTACCTGGTCAATAATTAATATGCACTGTTTTTTTAGGTGACCCCCGCACCGTGATTTTAGGAATAAGAAATATCCAATAAACATTTGCGTTCGTGTGTGTTTGAGCGTGGCTCTATTGCAAGGACCACCTAGGCCACGTTTCTCCATCATCATCATCAGGTCATCTTTCTCCAGTTCAGATATTATGTGTGCACTCCGTCGCGTTTGAGAGTACTACTAACTTTAGTATTCGGTTATTCACATGTTCCGACTTCCAGGATGGTGGCAAAATAGAATATAAATGAAGACATACTCGTACGTATGTTCAGGAAAAGCCACCCAGCTTTAAAAATGTTTGACCTAAGGATTGTCTCATCTCGTCGGGGCTGCAGGTTGTTCGCAGATACCGCGGCCTCGACATGAAGGGCTAAGAAGGAACACGGGTGGTTTTTAGTCAGTAGAAGTCTGACACTCCCTTTCGCTCTGCCCAAGAGCGGGTGGCGTTATTTGATGATTTCCCACCCCCCCAAAAAAAAAAAAAAAAGGCCACGTTTTAACACGGGTGACTCATACTTAGCGATTTCGTATGTTTATACAGCTTGTATTTTAGTGACATTTATTCACCACAAATCAGGTGGATAATGCAGTGCTATCCCCCCCCCCCTGTAACAAAAGACAAGCATGGAAAAATCCAGATTGTTGAATACAATTTATGCGGAAAGGAAAATTGATACTATGTGTAATCTAAAACAAATGAAAAACAATGAGCTCCGTCACCTTAGGGTACGATTTTATAGGCTTATCCTTATGGCTGTAGGGTGTATTTACACGTGTAGCATAATTGTATTTTTGTTTTTAAAACTAGCTGATGCTCACTACCTGAAACCACCACGTCCGCGTGAAATTATTATTGTAACAAAATTTCCCTTTGATCGAATTTTGTTTACAATTTCACGGGTTTAATTTTTTTTGCAGGGCACCCTAATCCTTTTTCTAGAATAAAACTGGCCAAGTGCGAGTCACACTCGCACATGAAGAGTTCCGTACCATCGTAGTCGGGAAGACCCCTTTAATTTGTTGTTATAGTGGCAACAGAAATACACATTTTGTGACAAGTTTGTTTTTCATAGTGTTTGTTTGAATAACAAAGATATATTTGCGGTTTTTTAAATGTGCAATATCTCAAAAACTAATGACTATATCTCGTTCAAACCAATTTTATGTTGAAAGTTTTTATTGCGATCTACACCATATTTTTATTAAGATTTTTCACTTTCTTAGTTTAAAAGTTAGAGGAGGATGGCACACATTTTACCACTTTGAAAGTGTTTATCTTTCAAACGATTCACTTAGAAAAAATTGGTTTAAGTGATGTCAATGTCATTTTAAAGACCTATCTAGAGACACCCCACACTTGTAGATTTGATGTTTTTTTATTTAGTTTCAGTTCCATGTATGAGGTATCCCTTAATCATTTTTTATCTATAAAAATCGTAAAGCGGTTCACAGAATACGTCTACCTACCAAGTTTCAACTGTTTAGTCTGTATAGTTTCCGAATAAAGTGGCTGTGACATACAGACGGACAGACAGACATGACGAATCTATAAGAGTTTCGTATTTTTGCCATTTGGCTGCGGAACCCTAAAAATGGCCATTGATAAAATTTTGGCAGATGAAATTTTTCGACCAATCGATTTTCAAAGGATTCATGCGTACAACTCACGAACAACCAAGTTATCGGGGTCAACCTTGCTACTTGTTGCTTGTGTTGCTTTTATTTAATTACATTTATGACGTTTAGAAGTTTCAATTACAAAATAATGTTTAATTACGTAAAATAGATCAGAAAATGACCCATGATCTGTTGAAGATTGTGGAGATCAGCTGGATGCAAGATGCAGGGTGACACTTGCAGCGGACGTCATTGGGCTGGAATGATTATGATGAAATTGAAAAAAATCGGTTTCTCCACTTGAAGCTGCCTGATTAACTTTACGTATTAACAAATTCCTCGTACTCTAATGACACGATTATTTTTATCAAAAATGACCACCCTAGCATGACCTACATATTTTCATTCACCATAATAATTCATGGGAAAGCAAGTGAATCACACAAAAATACACACATACGTCATCATAATTATATGTTATTCCCCATTCCTGATAATTTACGGCTCATGTAAAAGTGATAACTTGATGCTATAATTGATAGCGACGCGCCGCCCACGCTATGTGCACACAGCCTTATCTGTGAGAGTGAATGAAATATGGTAAGCGTGAATGCTTGTATAGGAGAGGGTTCTGTAGTATTATGACGACGACAGGCCGTGTCGATGGCGCGGTCGTGCTCCACGCGCGCCTCAAAGAGATGTCAGCAAAACGGGGAGGGGCCCGCAAGGGCTGACGCCCGTCGGGGCTGCGGGTTGTTCGCAAGAGGTACCGCGGCCTCGACATGAAGGGCTAAGAAGGAACATGGGTGGTTTTTAGTCAGTAGAAGTCTGACACTCCCTTTCGCTCTGCCCAAGAGCGGGAGCGGTTATTTGATAATTTTCCACCCGTCAAAAAAAAAGGGTTCTGTAGTAAATTACGTCTAAAAAGCTTTCGTTATGTTCCGTTGAAGGTTTGCAGTTCATCAATGGTTCAATAATACTAGGAATTTCTCAATATCACCCAATACAATGACAGTAATTGGTTTATTGCTTGAATTTAAACTTAACTAGTGGAATGTGGCTGTCGTACAGCAGGGTACACGTGTGCCCAACCCTTCAAGAATTAACGGGGTGATAATTGGTAGGTTTGATAATAAACAAAAGATTAAAAACGAAAACTGGATTACACTGGACTCAAAACTGCGCTCAAGGATACAGAACACCCCGTCGGGGCTGCGGGTTGTTCGAAAGAGATACCGCGGCCTCGGTGCAAGGGCTAAGAAGGAACATGGGTGGTTTTTACTCAGTAGAAGTCTGACACTCCCTTTCGCTCTGCCCGCTCTGGGAGAGCGGGAGGGGTTATTTGATGATTTCCCACCACCCCAAAAAAAAAAAAGGTTACAGAACACAGATAATGGGAAATGGACACATCTTCATTATTAGAAAAGCACCTTAAAGCAACCGCGGTTTTTCCATCTCACGTACGGATCCCCAACAATAATGTTCGCGCGACTAGAGGTGTTGTGATTTCAGTTGCGTTTGGGATCGCTTGCCGGTGCCAGCGTCCACGTTCTACCGTTGGTATCATTGATATATTGGGATACATCGTGAACTCTTTGGGAAAATTTTTTGAAATAAATTGGGTAAGTCGTAAATAAATCATTCATCTGCCTAGCCTTATCCCAACTATGTTGGGGTCGACTTCCAGTCTAACCGGATGCAGCTGAATACCAGTATTTTACATGAAGCGACTGCCTATCTGACCTCCACAACCCAGTTAATACTAGGTAATACGATACTCTTTGGTAAGACTGGATGTCAGAATTTCAGGTCACTGACCTACTACCAGTAACGACTGCCAAAGATCTATATATGGCAGCCGGGACCAACAGCTTAACGTGCTTTCCGAAGCACGGAGGAAACTCGGTATGTCGGGCGGTCACCCATCCACACACCGACCTAGGCAAGCACAGCTTTACCTAAAGATCGACCCGAGTGGCAGTTCTTATTAAGCCACGAGCTCCTCAAAAAATCGAAAATATATTATTAAATAGTATAAAACAAACTTATCCTAGTTGTATACGTCCCTTTGTGCCTGTTGGCCTTGTTCTGTTCTGTCTCCTGCTGATATGGGGGGAAGTGAAAATTATGTTTTTTCTAATCCTCCGCTATGCTTTTCTGATTAATTTCGTTGCGGGATCCAAGACAGTTAAATCGTTTCTCTGGGACTTCGTTGAGGTTCATTGTCTCGGCGCTTTTCTGGTGGTCGCCACTGTTGATTCTGGCTTACAGGAGTTACAGTGGTTTGGGAATAGCATGGCGGGCTTGTCCCAATAAAAAAAAAGTATAAAACAAAGTCACTCCCGCTATTTGTACGCATAGATCTTTTAAACTTCGCAACGGATTTTAATGCAGTTTTCAGCAATACCTATAGTGATTCTCGCCATGCCATACATTGGCATCGATGCCGGAAAAGTTCTATGAAAATCGGTTAGCTTGAAGGTGAAGGCCATGTGATACGCAGGAATTAGGAAAAGTCGCAAGGAAAGATTTGAATATAAAATATGAATGAAGAAGACAAGCTGAGCCAAACCCAAATAAAGTGGGTCCATTATTTTGTCTACACCTTTGCTTACCTTCGGGGATTACAGGCGTGATGTTATGTTATGTTATGAGTATGTTAGAATCATGGCAAGTTCTATAGTTTCTGCCTACCCTATAAAATCAAAGTAACCATTTCACATCTAGTATTCTATTCAGCCGGAGCCCACGGCCTTCTATTTTGTCCATTCAGAAGAAATATGAGATTTGTACTGTAGGATTTTAATTAATTTTATTCACACTCGTATTTATCACAATTTGTTAAAGAAAGAATTTCCAGAAACATTTTTATTTTTACAAAACTTATTTATTTGCCATTCATTATATTTTAAACTTATTATAATATTCTGCCTCGTTGGTCTAGTGGTCGCAAGCGCGACTGCTGAGCATGAGATCCTGGGTTCAATTCCCGGGTCGGACAATGTATTTTTTTTTTTGGCTGGTGGAAAATCATCGAATAACCGGGGTCCCGCTCTTGGGCAGAGCGAAAAGAGGTGTCAGACTTCTACTGACTAAAAACAACCCATGTTACTTCTTAGCCCTTGCGCCGAGGCCGCGGTATCTCTTGCGAACAACCCGCAGCCCCGACGGGAATAGGCTTTATTGCCCTCAACTTAAACATATATACACTGGTGCACTGGTTAGGTACACGTCTGCCTAAACCTTTTGGGATAACAAAACGTGATGTTATGTCATGTTATATTTTTTGTTCTGTCTTCTGATCTAAAAGCGATAATGGCCTTGAATGTTATTATCTATCCGATTTCAAAGGAAAGGGTCGGCCAATCAACAGCATTTTAAGGATACTCGGGCAAGAAGGTCGCTACCTACTTTTCCAGGTAGGCACATTTATTCCAGTTAAAATCAGCATAAAAAGCTTGCGCTGAAAATTCGTGGAGATCTTGAATACGTCATTATAAATGAAATGTCTAAAAGTCCCCAATCACGTGTGTGTTATAAAAAATATTCAAGGTCAAAGGTCAACGGGGCTGCGGGTTGTTCGCAAGAGATACCGCGGCCTCGACATGAAGGGCTAAGAAGGAACATGGGTGGTTTTTAACCGACTTCAAAAAAGGAGGAGGGTTATTAGTCAGTAGAAGTCTGACACTCCCTTTCCCTCTGCCCAAGAGCGGGAAGGGTTATTTGATGATTTTCCACGAACCATAAAAAAAAAGGTCAAAGGTCAATCTGCCAGGGCTGCGGATTGTTCGAAAGAGATACCTCGGTCCCGGAACACAAAGGGTTAAGAAGGAACATGGGTGGTTTTTAGCCAGTAAAAGTCTGACACTCGAGAGGAGTCATTAGTTGATTTCATAACAAGCAAAAAAATAAAGGTCAAAGGTCATAAATATCAGTTTTTCTCATTTTTCTTGTCGACGGTGAGTGCTATTGCAAACAAAAAAGCTCACATCGAAATAGTAGATCATAAACATATCTACAAATTGCCTTTTCAGATACCTACGAGTCACCATTTTTTTGACATTATTGCTACAACTGATTTTTTTTGCACACACGGGATTGATGGAGACTTTTGAAATTCTATTTATTATCACCAATTTTCGGCTTTATCTAAAAGATTGTTATTCTAAATCTCTATATTGACGGAACTAAATTGATTCGGCAGTATTTATTAAACTAGGCCGACCCGAAGTAATGACCACTCACATTATGGTTGACGTGAGACAATCCCTTTTTTTTTTTTGACGGGTGGTAAATCATCAAATAACCCCTCCCACTCTTGGGCAGAGCAAAAGAGAGTGTCACACTTCTACTGACTAAAAACCACCCATGTTCCTTCTTAGCCCTTAATGTCGAGGCCGAATTGCGAACAACCCGCAACCCCGACGAGATGAGACAATCCTTAGGTCAAACATTTTTAAAGCTGGGTGGCTTTTCCTGAACGTATGTCAACATTTATATTCTATTTTGCCACCATCCTTGAATTCGGAACATGTGAATAACCGAAAGTTAGTAGTTGGTACTCAGAAACGCGTCGGAGTGCACACATAATATCTGAACTGGAGAAAGATTTAGTTAAATATACAGGGTGTAAATCAACCCTTCACACAGCCGTTAACCAAGCATTCTGTACATCAAACTAAGTACCCCTACGCAAATTTTTTTGCTGGGAAACGATTTTTTTTTGGTTTACCGTAAAAATCTCATTTTACAGTAAAACTCAATGTAGCACTGTTAAACCATTACCCGACCCAACCAGCACCCGACCCGTTGGTCATGGAGGTAATTTAAGTAAAGTTATAACCTGAAAAACTAGTATTTACAAAAACAGCAGTGAAAAATTTGGAACTTTGACCCCCAATATCTCCGTAACTGGGGAGTTCCCAGGTATAGTCTAGAACAAGTAATCTTAGTTTGTGTTAAGGGTACTTTTAATACCTTTATAGATATACCTACCTATAGTACCTATATTTGTGATTTGTATTGTAAAATAAGGTACATGCTTAAAAGTTCTTAAGCTAGGGTGAATCTGAGGGCTCTAAACTTTTACGTATAAATGTGAGCAAACCAGGTCAGACGTATACTGAGATAAATATTGTTTAGACCTACTCGGTCTACCGCGACCCCGTCTAGCTGTGTCAGGGCTCCAGTCTTGCGATATTCGGGCCCACAGCTGCAGCGGCATCTGGCAGACATGGCCTACCAAGTCTCATTTCTCGTTCTCGTTGATAATATTATTAATATTCCTGTCACCCTCGGAAAAACCCCGACAAAGGCCACATTGACACTTTGACAGGTACTTTCCACCATATCAATGAAAAAGCAAAACACAGCACTCTGCTTTTCAATCTAATCGGTAAAACCAGTCCCTAATGAAACCTTGCTTATCTAATCGAGACACTTCTGACAGTACAGATTTCAGTAGATAATCCCGCGTAGGTTTGCCAAGCATTCTAACTTTGTCCTGTTTTGTTATTTGTCCGGATTTTTTAATAAAAATATCGTTACAATACTCTTAAACGTTAAGGCAGAGGTGTAGAGTCACGGCGACGCGTGGTGGATTATAGCCCATCCCTCTCCTAGAGAGGAGGCCTGAGTCCCTGCAGTGGGAACATTATGGGATGATGATGAACTAAATATCGACCAAAATGAAAACAAATAGCTTTTCAACCCTTTTTTTGAGGGGGAAATCATCACATGATTCCTCCCGCTCTGGGCAGAGCGGTAGGGAGTGTCAGACTTGTACTGACTAAAAACCACCCATGTTCCTTCTTAGCCCATAGTGCCGAGGCCGCGGTATCTCTTTCGAACAACCCGCAGTCCAAATACGATACCCCTTAGTAAGACACTCGTCTTTCTCATCATGTGAGTTTCGCGCCACTGACCGTCAAAGATCTACAAATGTCAGCCAGGACCAACAGCTTAACGTGCTTTCCGAGGCACGGAGATAACTCGGTATGTAATGGGTGGTCACCCATCCCCAAACCAAATTGCTAAAGATTGATCTAAGTGGCTGTTGTTATAAAGCCACGAAACTCGTGGAAACTTCTATAGCTTTTAAAGCTATAAAAAATGTAGTGTCATGATATCGGAATATTTGGCGATACTCAATTACACAGACACAGAAAACTTCTAGAAGTTGTCGTTTGTTTATATTTTACTTCGTATTTAATTGTACATAGTTAGTTAAGCTAGTTTTAGTGTTTTTTGTATCATTTTGCTTGTTCCTATAGTTGTTATTAGATTTATTTTATTTTATAATGTTGTTGTCTTAATTAAATTGTACTACGTAAAGTGATGGCCTGAAACACTCGTTCAAATAAACCTAGATCGGGCAGGTCGCTATATTCGCTACATTTGAAGTTAAATTACCACTACTTGTAACTCTTACATATATTTTAGTTCTAATTATAACTTTGTAGGTGAAGCAACAGTACTGTGCCTAAATGTACACCTTTTTGTATTTTTCCTTCTTAAATAAATTATTCTTATTCTTATTCTCGTGGCGTTCCTCATTTAAAGAGTACAGTGAGAACTGAAGAAAAAAAGATAGAAACTTTCTGTAAATGTAGGGATTTTTGTCCTGACTATCCCAATTGTTTCATGGAAACCCTAATCCCAGTTGCTATCAGTGTCTGATATTAAGAGTACTTACATACTTAATTTGTGCTGATAAAAATGTTATTTTAGAAAGATATCAGCAGATTGTGCGGTTTTATTCATGTCGGGGCGTGTTTTTTTTTGGATTGAATAAATTGCCCATTATAATTACAGTATATTTTATCCTTATCTAAACCATTTACATGTTATTATAACATAGATAGGCAGAAGTGTAACTAATAGCACACCCACATCTTGCCAGTTACGTCGTAATCTTGCCCAATACTAAATGAGTTGTGGAGGTCAGAGAGGCAGTCGCTCCATGTAAAGTACTGGTATTCAGCTGCAGCCGGTTAAGCTGGAAGCGAACCAACATGGTTGGGAAAAGGCTAAGCAGACAATGATGATGGTAAAGTCCCATAGGGAGCGAGTCTATTGTCACATATCCAGCTCTGTGCTCGGTTGATGGCAAGAGTCTGGACTTTGCGGCCGCTATTGAAAAAAATCCGTGATAGAAAAACCCAATATAACTTTGTCCGACCCGGGAATCGAACTCACCATCTCTTTCTCAGCTCTCAGTGTCACTAAACCAACGAGGCCCTCCGAAGCAGTCATTTACTTTTATTTTTTGTTGTTTCAGATTACTTCACACTTCACCAAAAAATGTCAAATTAAATCAAGATGGGAACCACCAAGGCTTTTCTCTTTCTCCTCCTATTAAAGATATGCCTTGGCCAAAATCTAGACCATCTCTTCCGAAAAATAAATGAAGAAACTGGCAACTTTAGCACAATAGCAGCTCATTTAGCATGGGAGTCTTCAGTCAACCCTGGCAACCCTGAATTACCTGCCCGCTCAGCAACATATCAGAAAAATCGATTAATCTGGCAAGACCAAACGTGTAGTGAGCTGGGAACACTGTATGATCGTCAGTCGTTGAACAGCACTCAACGGAGGCAGTACTATTTGCTGTGTAGAGGACCTAAGTTTACTTATGAAGAAACCAGGTAAAGCCTTTTCTTTATTTCATTATGTTAGGTTTTCTGAAAGGCTACTTGATAAATAACAACGGAGGTCGGTATTCAAGGTTAAGGAAAAGTTGCTGAGTTCATTCCATGGATTGGTGACCAGTGTGTCGGGAAGTACGCTAACACTTTGGGTTTTTAATGTAGACCTTACAGCCTCTACAAGTCTACAGTTACTTAGAAGACCAAATGTTTTAGTATTTCCGAGGGAATTCGAACTAAACTCGAAACATTTTTTTCAATGAGGGCATTGGAGGCACTTTTAGATATGTCAGAAAAAAAGAAAAGCTACAGTTACAGTCACCATGGAGAAGAATGGGCAAGAAACTCTATGGACACTCTTTTATGCCAAAATTTTGTTAGCAGATCTTGGTTACATCATTTATATTGAGATTGTACCTAATCATACAAAGAGGTATACACTCATCTGTTGATCAAAAGCCTCTTCCATATATTTAAACGTTTGATCACATCTGCCGCATCTCGGAGGAGCAATAAGCAAAAATTACCACTCAGTGGATACCAAAATGCAGGAAACGACAACGCGGCAGGCTCAGAACGAGATGGTGGGATTAGCTGGCTTCTTTCTCAATTTGGATTGGCGTACAATCGCACTAGATCTCGAAAAGTGGATGAGGGGAGGGAGGCCTTTGCCCTGCAGTGGGGAAAATATAGGCTACAAATAGTCACCCAAGGAAGTTTAATGAACTGAGAGGGTTGTATTGGATCCCCTTGGTCGGGGCTGCGGGTTGTTCGCAAGAGATACCGCGGCCTCGACATGAAGGGCTAAGAAGGAACATGGGTGGTATTTAGTCAGTAGAAGTCTGACACTCCCTTTCGCGCTGCCCAAAGCGGGAGGGGTTATTTGATGATTTTCCACCCGCCAAAAAAAAAAAGGGTTATATTGGAATTTAATGAGATTTAATGAATGATTTTAATCATTATTCTCAGTAAAGTCACATTTGTTAAGGTCGCGAGTCTACTTCTTTCTTGATTCTGTCATAAAAAAACGTAACTATTATTAAAATCTGTTTTCAGGCACACAAGCAATCTTTACGAGGAACTACAATCCATCTATTCAGATGCCGAAATATGCATTCCAAGTGACGCAGACATATCGACAAATAACCTAACACAAGTCGAAGTCGCCATCTTGAACTATCTGTCAAACGTCAAGCAGTTTTTCAATATCGAACACGGAGATCCGATTCTTTTTGCCGCCAAAATTGCTGTCAATCGTTATTTTGAAGAGAAAAATATGCTCTGTTTGAAAGGAGAGGGAGATTTTGATAAAATGATGGCTTTTTCGAGGAATGAAGAGGTTTTGAGGTGGTTATGGCTTGCTTGGAGGGAGAAAGTGGGGCCGCCTATGAAGGAACCTTACAGAAAATTAGTTACGGTTGAAAATAGAGCTGCTAGGCGTAATGGTAAGTGGTACTGCTTTTGTTTGTAACTTATATTTGACTATTGACCCGCCCCGTCTGTGTGCTTACTAGCAAAACGTGTTTGAACCTTTCCGAGTGTACCTATATAGTCTACTAGCGGACGTCACGCGGTTTCACCCGCGTAGTTCCCGTTCCCGTAGGAATACAGGGATAAAAAGTAGCCTATGTCACCCGGGGATAGTGCAGCTTCCCAACGGGTCGGTGAAAGAATTTTTGAAATCGGTCTAGTAGTTTCGGAGCCTATTCGTTACAAACAAACAAACAAATCTTTCCTCTTTATAATATTAGTGTAGATACGTACTCGTATTATTGCTCGTGACTTGTAACAGCAAAGGAAAACGTCGTGAGGAACAAAAAATAAACTTTGTCCCACCGCCCAGTTAGAACTTCTCCTGTATCTTAGATACAAATAATCCTGCGTCTACAAATACTTTTATATTTGTTAAAAGAGCAGAAAAGAAGTCGACCCCTACACAGATAACTATTTAAACTCTTTACTCTACTAATAATATAAAGCTGAAGAGTTTGTTTGGTTGAACACGCTAATCTCAGGAACTACTATTTGGAAAAGTTATTTTTTGTGTTGGATAGTCCATTTCACACACTCTTTTTTTCAGTTTAGTTTTTTAGTTTCTTTTATAATTTTTAATCATTTGTTGTGCACCAAACTTTCGGAGTAACGTACATCGGAGTAACGAACATTCTGAATACCGTACTTCGTCATAGCGTACATTCTGACTCACGTAATTCGGACTCACAAACTTTCTGTATACCGTACATCGGTATTTCGAACTTCGGAGTAACGTAATACAGTCATTCCACCTGGACGAAGTTGCGGGCAAAATCTAGTGAATTATATTATCGTAAAGTGCAAATTTTAATAAAATTATTTTCTTTACTTCTTCTACAGTTAAGTTCTGCATTTCTTATCACAGGGTACCCAAACATCGGAGCCTCCTGGCGAGATGAGCTCGAGATCCCGAAGCTGCGCCAACTCTGTCGCACGCTCTACGGAGATGTGGAGGACCTGTACCGCGTCCTGCATGCGGTCGTGAGGTTCTATCTGCGAAGGTTACATGGTGACATCGTGCCTGAACGTGGACCTATTCCGGCACATTTGTTGGGTATGTAGACATGACTCCTGGGCTGCGGGACTGTTCGAAAGAGATACCCCCGTAAGAGGTATCCCCGGAACGCAAAGGAAGGAACATGGGTGGTTTTTAGAGTCAGTAGAAGTCTGATACTCGATTCCGCTCCGCCCAGAACGGGAATGGCCATGAAGGGCCAATAAAAATAATCTTTATATAGGGTGTAAAAGTATTCTTAACGCAAACGATGGGCACTTGTTCTCCCCACCACTGCAATATTTTTTTTGTTCTAGACCATACCTGGGAACCTCCTAGTTACGGAGATATTGGGGGTCAAAGTTCCAAATTTTTCACAGCTGTTTCTGTAAATACTAGTTTTTTAGGTTATAACTTTACTTAAATTACCTGCATGACCCGTTTACTATTCAAAGCATCCACTAGCACTATGTTTTAACAGTGCTACATTGAGTTTTACCGTAAAATGTGATTTTTGACCCAAAAAAAAAAAATCGTTTCCCAGCAAAAATTTGTGCGTAGGGGTACTTAGTTTGATGTACAGAATGCTTGGTTGACGGGTGTGTGATGGGTAGATTTACACCCTGTATAACAGCCTCGGTGGTCGTGTGGTCGGAAATGTGAGGAAATGTTGAGCATGAGGTCCTGGGTTCGGGAAAAGTTTAATTGGGTTTTTTAAAAGGTTTTTTTTCAGTAGCTGTCATGGAACCTATTTTAACTTTAAACATAACTGGCGAAATGTTAGTGTACTATTAAGTACAGCTCTGCCTGCGTCTGTCCGTCATTGACGCGTTAAGTGTTCGTGCGATAAATTGATCGACGCTGTTCGACGGTTTTTGTCCATACAAAATGAGCGCAAAGTGTGAAAAAAAATCTTCACCGATTTGCTAGTTTAGTTAAATCATCACGAAATTCATTACTCAACTTAACTTTTCATAAATTCCCCACACACCAACACCACACACCAACACCACATAATATTAAAACCAAACCTACACAAAAATCAAATAATGTTGTTCAAAAAGAAGTCTGCTATTTTGTCCTTAATATTATCCGTTTTTCAGCATTTGAATACAAAGGAGACCCATTATTTTTCAAGAATTCAAGACCATTACCAAAACAATGCGAGTTTCTTTTAATTACGTCGCCACCTTTCGAAATATGTACTGTAATTTCGGCTTAAAGACATTTATTCTCTCAAAGAACAAATTACAGTTCAGTTAAAAATAAACTTAACAATAGGATGCAATTTACATTACGACGTTCAAGCCATCCAAGAAACTGAACATCATTGATTTATCTAAATAAAATACAAAGCTTTCTTTAATGTCTAATCTGTGGAAAATGTTATGTTAATTTTAATTTTTAAACGTTTTAAGACTGTATAATTATACTTAAAATAGGTACTTCTGTTTGTTTTCCCAAAAGTACTAAATAATTACTTAGGCCTTTTTTATTAAATGTTGGTATGCTTGTACACTCTCCGACCTTTTTTATTTAATTTCGGAATTAAAACTGTTTCAGGTAATCTATGGGCACAGAACTGGGAGCCATTGGCAGATCTCCTACTGCCACAGACGATAGATTTGGATGAGAGTATTAAGAAGATGAACTGGACCGTCATGCATATGGTAAGTTCTCGCGTTAGATCATCATCATTGGCCTGCCCAATTTTTTTGGGGTCGGTTCTTCCGTGGTTTTGCATCACTCGTCAAGTTGTGAGGACATCTCATCAGACACCTCCATTCTTGCCAAATCATCCATCACACGGTCCATCCTACACAGGGTGTAAACGAACCCTTCACGCATCCGTCAACCAGGCATTCTGTACATCAAACTAATTACCCCTACGCAAAAATTTTTGCTGGGAAATGACTTTTTTTTTTGGGGTCAAAAATCACATTTTACGGTAAAACTCAAAGAAGCACTCTTAAAACATTGTGCTAGTGGATGCTATGAATAGTAAACGGGTCATGGAGGTAATTTAAGTAAAGTTAAAACCTGAAATACTAGTATTTCCAAAAACAGCTGTGAAAAATTTGGAACTTTGACCCCCAATATTTCCGTAAGTAGGAGGTTCCCAGGTATGGTCTAGAACAAAAAAATGATCGCAGTGGTGGGGAGAACAAATGCCCTTCGTTTGCGTTAAGGGTACTTTTACACCCTATAATTATATCGTTGTTTTAAGTCTGCCTCTACTTTTACATCTATCGACACTCGTACTAAAAATTTTCCAAGACATTTTTCTCATTCCTCCTTGCTTAGTGAATGTTACTTTATAATAAATCTATATAATTGCAGTCCGGTCAAACGATTTTATAAGTATAACAAGGCTATTTTTCAATGTTGGTAGTACTAGCTGTTGCCAGTAGCTTCAATCGTTAATCCAGGTTATAAACTATCTGTGTACCAAATTTTAACTAAATCCGTTCAGTAGTTTTTGCGTGAAAGAGTAACAAGCATACACAGTCACACACAAACTTCCGCCTTTTTAGGGTTCCGTAGTCAACTAGGAACCCTTATAGTTTCGCCATGTCTGTCTGTCTGTCCGTCCTCGCTTAATCTCTGTGACCGTTAGCACTAGAAAGCTGAAATTTGGGACCAATATGTGTATCAATCACGCCGACAAAGTGCTAAAATAAAAATTGGAAAAAAATGTTTTATTAGGGTAGCCCCCCTATATGTAAAGTGGGAAGTGTTTTTTTTTTAAATTTTAACCCTAATGTGTGATATATTGTTGGAAAGGTATTTAAAAATGAATAGGGGTTTACTAAAATCATTTTTTGATAATGTCAATAATTTCGGAAATAATCGCTCCAAAAGTAAAAAACAAAGCGTCCCCCCCCCTCTAACTTTTGAACCATAAGTTTAGAAAATACGAAAAAAATCTGAAAAGTAGAACTTTATAAGGACTTTCTAGGAAAATTATTTTGAACTTGGATGGAAACAACAGATGGAAACTGCAGTTAACCAATATAATTTGGTCCCTGAATCGTATGAGCGCCTATACAATCCAGAGGTCAAGTTTCATTTGCCCGTATTTTTTTTTTAACTTCGTTTACATAATATTTTATTATCTACGGAACCCTACACTGAGCGTGGCCCGACACGCTCTTGGCCGGTTTTAATATTAGTGTGATTATGGAAATTTAGACCCTATTCTCATACTCCCAAAACTATTTTTTTTTTCAGGCAAGAAGAGCTGAAGATTTTTACCAGTCGCTTAGCTTGCCCACCATGACAGAAACATTTTGGCGCGAATCAATTTTTGCGCGGGAAAACAACAGTGACACGCGCTGTCACGGTACTGCGGCAGACATGTTCCAAGATGGCGACTTTCGGTAAGTGTTGCCAACAAAATAAATAAATTAAACTTTATTTTCAGACTTACAGTTCATAGTTTTGTTAGTACACACATCAAAAGTGTCTAGGGATCAACATATATTTTTGCAATAACTTTTCTCCTGATTGATATTAATTAAAATTTTCTTTAAGGATTCATCAAATAAAGTGTTTTCGTTTGTCACAGTAACGATAAACCAAGTCACCTTTGCATTAATAAAGAAATTTGCCATTTTCCTAATAAAGGGATTTTTGACATTTGAACCACTAACATTAAAGTTCGAAAAAAAGACTGAAATAACAGTTTTCTTTAAAATTTTATTGGGTAACTTAAACAATTAATAATCCGTGTTTCTACCGCGAACACTAACAACACAAGAACATCGGTTTGGCATACTCAAAATGAGTTCATCCAAATCACGCTGTGGAATGGTCGCCCATGTTCGTTGCAGCAACAAAAAAGGTCTTCTTGCGACTGGATACCCTCCATATTCGGCAGAGCTCTTCTCTGTAGCATATCCCATGCATGCTCAATCGGGTTCAAGTCTGGCGACTGAGCAGGCCGGGGCAGGACATTGATGTTAGCTGCGGCGAGAGTCTGTCTTACAACTCTTGCGGTGTGCGGTCGTGCATTATCATGCATTAACTGAAATAAGGGACCGATTTGCACTTGTAGAGGAACGATGACGTCTGATACAATCGTCTCAGCATAAATTTGAGCGTTGAGGTTGCCTCTGATCCAAATCAACTCAGTTCTTCCGCCGATCCAAATACCCGCCCATACCATGATGGTTCCACCACTATAAGGATGGACTTCCTGGCAGGATTTTAATCGCTGTTGGCGTCCAGGGGTTCTCCAGTGTCGTATACGTCTTGTATCCGGTCTCATACCAAAACGAGACTCATCAGAAAAGCACACGAAACGCCATTGTTCTTCTGCCCAATTTCTGTGTTCAAGAGCCCATTGATATCGAATCCTACGATTGTGCATTGCTATAGGTGGTACCCGTAGCGGTCTTCGGGAATGAAGGTTCACTTCATGCAAGCGGTTTCTGACTGTTTGGTCGCTAATTAAGTTCCCTGAAGAGTGATGAAGCCTCACGGCTAACATCATGGCGGTTATTGTTGGAGCTCTTCGAGTTAAGATTTGAATGTATCGATCTTGTCTCCGTGTGGTGCAGCGATACCGTCCTCCATGGCGCTCAGCCACGGTACCAGTGCTTCGGTAACGTGTCCAAAGTCGACTGATAACACTCTGACTTGTATTCAGAGCTAAAGCCACAGTACGTTGCCGGGAACCAGCTTCTATCATTCCCACGGCTCTGAGCATTTCTTCCCTGCTTAAATGACGTCGCCGCTCCATAATAACGTTGGTTTTAATCAGTAGTAGGGAAACAGTAGGACTAATAATGTCTTCAATGCGTTGTATGTTTTTATAGGGAAAATATTGACAGCTGATTTTCATCTTTTACTCGAATTTGATTCACAGTTCCTGATTCAAATTATGAAATGCACCAAAAAGGATCCATATAAATTTATAAAATCATAAATTTATTACAAAGCCACATCTCAATCTCAAGAAATCCGCATAAAAATGCTTGATCCCTAGACACTTTTGATGTGTGTATTTAAGAGTTAGTAACAATGGTGCTTAAGTAACACACAAGTAACAATACTTCCGTTGTTTCATTTTTGTGTGGATTTTCTTAATAATTATTTTAATTGTTTTCTGTAATTACATACTAAAATTCCTTCCCTTATTAATAATTTTCATATGGACATGCAATGCGGACAAATGACGAACATTTTGAGTATGAATGTGGATATGGCTATAAGAATAGATCCATACCAAATAAACGATGAATTAACTGTGTACGATGATAAACTATGTGAGATATAAGATAGGCTAGAAACCTCAATGGGGGTTATTTACTCCTGACAAAAAAGACCCTCCTGAGAAGAGAAATATGGAAGTTAGAAGACAGTTTTCAATACAAAGAAAATTTTTATACCAGATACGTTTATGGTGAAGTACGGTGTAGGTAATGGGCAGACTCCTTAAATATTTACCTTTATTTTTTCAGGCTCATATATTGTTCAGGCACGTCTAAAGAAGACTTTTACGTACTACATCATGAGTTCGGTCATATTCAATACTACATGGCGTATGAGAAACAACCGGCTTTATTTAGGGTAAGAACAATTAAAAATAAACCTTAAGCGATAAGTTATACGGTTCTAAATCGTGTTCAATTATTTTTATAGTCCCAATACCATGTTTATTTATGTTCATTCAAAAATAATATATCGATACTTAGTAAATTTTCAACAAAGTTCACAATGTGTTTGTTTTGTTTTTATACATGAGTCATATATATGTGTCATATTATCATATACTTACTAGTAGCATTACTGTGGAGATCAGATAAGCAGGCACTCTATGTAAAATAATGGTATTCAGCTGCATCCCGCTAGACTGGAAGCCGACCCCTAAACAGTTGGAAAAAGGCTGGGCAGATGATGATGATACCAGTAGCATTTAAAACATATTTTTATTACAGCAAGCTAACGCAGCTCTCCACGAAACCATCGGAGACACAATCATGTACGGAGTTCTAACACCACAGCACTTAAACAGATTGGGCCTTATTAACGACTCCTTGTTGTACACCACTAATAAAGAATATAAGATAGATCCTAGATGGGCTGCCATACCTTCTTCTATCAGAGATAAATTAGACGATGATCTCCGAAAAGTAAGCACTATAGAAGAACAAGAAGAAATTAAAGCCAAATTCAAAGCAGACAACAACATTACATTTATAGGAATCCCATATGATGAAATAGATGAAAAGATTCGCAAAGAGGATTCTCCAAAATTGATCGGAGACAGATATGTAACTACTGACATAATACTTCTGCTAAAGCAAGCTTTGAACAAGATCCCGCAAATTCCTTTCTCTCTTCTGATAGATGAATACAGGTGGAAGTATTTCGAAGGTAGTCTAAAGGGAGACAATGAAGAGTTCTGGGCTATGGCAATGGAGTTGCAGGGGGTCTCTCCTCCTGGGTTTAGGGGAGAAGAGTACTTTGACGCTGGTGCTAAGTTCCATGTACCGGATAATACGCCCTATATCAGGTACACTTTGTTTTGCTTGCATTTATTATTCCCGAAGCATTGCCGAACTTAAGTGGCAGTGGTCAGGGCAGATTGCCACAGAACAGATGGCCAATAGGGCAGAAAAGTTCTGGACTGGCGACCGTGAACCGAAAGATGTTGCGATGGAACCGGTGACCAGGGCCCCGAGTCTGCTATTCAATAATGTCAGAATGGTCTATCAGTGATCTCATAATTGTTGATTTTGACAAGTTTGGTGTTGTGTAAATCAACAATTACCCATGGAATTCTTGCAACGAGCTGGGCCCCGAGTCTGCTATTTAATAGTGTCAGAATGGTCTATCAGTGATCTCATAATTGTTGATTTTGACAAGTTTGGTGTTGTGTAAATCAACAATTACCCATGGAATTCTTGCAACGAGCTGGGCCCCGAGTCTGCTATTTAATAGTGTCAGAATGGTCTATCAGTGATCTCATAATTGTTGATTTTGACAAGTTTGGTGTTGTCAAAATCAACAATTATGAGATCACTGATAGACCATTCTGACACGATTGAATAGCAGACTCGGGGCCCTGGTGAAGGTTGCAGGGACCCGCTGGATGCAAGACGCACGGAACTGGTCAATGTGGCGACCCTTTGGGGAGGCCATGTCCAGCAGTGGACGTCTTTTGGCTGAAATGATGATGATGATGATTTAAAATTCTTTCTTTATTGTGTGGAACGGTTAGTGCTTAACCTGGTGGTAGTATTTTGATGCCACCTATGGTCCTATGACTTGTTTTTACATGCCGTCGAAAAATATCTCTTGGGCAAGCAGGTTTCCTCACTAAGTTTTTCTTCGGAAGGTACATTGATTTGAATAGTTTCCGCATTTCTAAAGTTCCATTTTTCTCCAGATACTTCCTCAGCAGTTTCCTTCAACACCAACTCTTCGAGGAGCTGTGTCGAGCGGCAGTGTTTGGTCGCCGCAACGCCAAAGGTTATGTGCCAGAGACCATCAGAGCCAGATGTGACTTGTACGGATCTAAGGCTGCTGGGAAGATCTTGAAGTAAGTATTCATTACATAACGTCACGGCTGTGATCTACGGATTAAAAAAAAAGTAAGAAGGAGGTCCTTGTGGTAGTCCCATATAAATTGTAATAATTTTGCTTGAATAGTTCATATTTCTTAGTCTATGTTAATGACCATGATGGTCCCTTAATACCTTCTAGTTCTTTCTTTTACAATTCTTCAGTACTGAAGGTCGTGACCTTGATGAAAGTCCTTCATAGATCTTACAACCTGTCTCCATTTCTCTCGATGTTCGCCGTTGAGTCCAGTGAGTACGGTAACTTGATCACACCAACGGTTAGGTGATCGGCCGCGGGGTCTCCTTCCGTCTATCTTACCCACCACGATTAATTTGTCTAGGACCTCTAGGTCATCTGGTTACAACTTCTTGTTACAATGTTAATCATGACAAGATTTTGTGTGGAATACCACAACTAAAAAAGGAAAAAACAATGTTTTGCAAAAAAAGTCGACTTCCAAAAACCACGATGCTCCCACTTGCCACCAACTTCTGAAAGTAAAGTAATTGTAGACTTGTTGAGTGTTTTTGGAAGTCGGTTCATTTCAAGTTTTTTTAAAGTATTTAGATTATTTTGAGGTTTCATCGACCCGCCTTTACTGGAATCACAGTTACTTACTATAAATAGCATTTAACTTAAATTTCTATTTACAGAGATTTCATGTCCCGCGGTCACTCGCAGCACTGGAGGGAAATTCTACAAGCTACGACAGGAGAGCAGGACATCTCGCCAGGATCTCTCATCAGATACTACTTGCCCTTATTCAATTTGTTAAATCAATTCGTTCATAGACACCGCATTCCAGTTGGCTGGTGAATTTGTTGTTTTTATTTTTCTTTTTAAGGTTTTGCGTCCTAAAAGTTTGAAACTTTTTTTTTTGCTATTTTGATTAATAAATGAATATTAAACTGGTATTAAATTTCCACCGTGCCTCGGAAAGCTCGCTAAACTTAAACCAACTTATCTGTGCTGGTGGGAAAATACAGAACTAAAATTAATGTACAGAGGCCAGCGCATTTAGTTTAGTTTATTTATTAATAATTATAAAAAATTACATAGAACCCGAAACCCAAAACTCGAACCTGTAAAATTTTCCCAATCATCCTTAAGGCAGCCTAATAAATAATAATAATAATAAAAATGTTTGTATGAAAGGGGATAGAACCGATGTGGCATATCGACGTGCCATCGCCATTTTAATTTCTTTTTTTTTGAAATCGCGGCGCTCATTGAAAGGTGTACTATGGATAGAGAACATAATCTTTAAAAATAGACTTATTATGTGTATAGGCGTTAAATTGTATCCAAACAATCGTTTCCAGTTTTATTATTTACACGAGAATATCGCTTAGCGGAAACGATTATGTTATGTCACTTATGTCAAAGAATAGTTTTCTCGTGCGTAATGTACCTACACTCTTTCAATAAACAGTATTAATAATAATCAACCTGAGAACGATTATTTAGATACTGATTTTTAAAGTAATCGTTGGACTCATTGTGTCGATCTTTACCTACCTTCAAATATCTCGGTAACGTGACACTTTGGGCAAGAAAAAATTTTTTGTTCGTCAAGGTGTATCCAATTTCATCGTGCGCCGTGTTTACCTAAAAAACAGAACGGCGGTGGGTCGATATTGCCAGCTTCCATACAAAAAAGTTCAACCTCCTTTAGATAAATGTATTACAGGATTTTGACACATTGTAGTAGTTCGATGTGATCTGTACCAAGTTTGACATATCAATGAATTTTTTTACAAACAAAGCCCTTAAAGCAAAGTACTTAAAGTGGTCACGCTGTAAGCAATAGGTCCAAAAGATTTTTTTTTTTGTTTAGCACAGAACGGTATTTTCTAATTTGATTCAGTATCATTTAAGTGAATTTAAAACAAACGGAGTTAATATTTGACGTTTTTATGGTGTATTAGGATTTTTTGACGTTTGGTCAAAATTCGCCATCTTGCTTTTTTGTTACTTTTCAGAAAAAAACACAGTGATTATGTTTTGTTTCTTGCATCTGTAATCAATTCTAGTCCAATTCGTGATGTTTACAAGTATTGTATTTTGTTTTATTTTTTTTGTAAGTTATATATTATATTTATTTAGTAAAATAACACTAAGACTAATCTAAGGAGTGGGCTAGCCATGAAGCGCGATTCCACCTGTAGCTGTTACTTATTATAAATTCTAGTCATTTATTGTTGTGTTTGCAAGATCGAGCTGAGGGAATAAAATTATATTCAGTTACATAAATAAAACTATTTTTAAATTAACAATAAATACAATTTATTAAATTAACATTAAATAAAGTATTTTATCAACAACGATTTTGTCTCCGTTAATAAAAAAAACCTTAAAATTAGTTTTTAACAAAAAATAGAAAAAAAAATGGTACAAAATAAATTAAAAGCAGAATAACTTACTTCAAGCGCTTTTTAAATTAATACTTAATTTATTTATTTACATTTAAAAAATGGTAGAAAATGTAAAAATCTTTTAAAAATATTTTTTTGTTACGTATTTACACATAGCAGGATATTTACAAAAGATTTAAGATGTTTTATAAAACGTCATAGTCTGGAGAAACTTTTTGATCACAAACATACTGCGTAAATTGTTATAATACTAAGGATCTTTTTTCCATAAAGTATATTTCGTTAATAAATTTCCTATTATTGAATTGGCTAAAAACTTATTTTGTATATACATACTTTGAAAGCAGAGTTTACCATAAATCTGTACACCATGTGGCACACGTTTTACTCAGATTTGGGCTTCGCACAAAGTATGTTTATCGCCAACAACCAACTCCATACTACACGCTTTAAATTAAGGCACTAATATTAAAACTCCACATTATGTTAATATTGCAATTTAAGCGAGTAACAATATTTCTCAATGAATTTAATACTTTATCACAATAAAAATCTTAAAATAAACGAGTCTATGAAACAGGTGACTTTTTGGAAAGTTTTTTTAGAAAAATATTATAAAAAAATAGTAATTCTATTGACTATTTGGTGGAATAGGGTTTATCTACTAAACGTAAGTCGTTGGTAATATACAAATATGACAGAAACGTTTTGTCGTATTCAATACGACACTACGACAATCAATTTCTTTCGTTATTTTTTACCTGCAGTGTATTTTACATTTACACATAATTATTGTATGTTGTGTACACATTTTTGTATGTGCTATTGCTAAGTATTTTAATATTTTACATGGTACAAGACAAATATTTATTTATGAATAATTAGATCAGAAATACAATTAAAGCGTTGGATTGTTAATGTATCTACACATTAAATTGAAAAATATAATCTCTTCATTTGTGCTACTTATTTGTGTCTACCAAACCTGCCGCTAATACGACAAAATGCCAATTCACAAATGTCTACGACATACGATTTCTACAGTACGACACTTTCGTGACATTGAACAAATTCAATTTCAATGTTTTTAGGCGTTTCCATAAGGACTCACTGAATATAGTCAAATTCGCACTAAATACCAGGGCAAAGGCCTCCTCTTGTACCGGGACACCAATGGGCTGATATTATTAAAGCACTAAATATAATTAAAACACTAATTCCTGTATGTGCAATCTTAGAGAACATATCGGTACCAGAAATTCGAAATGTCTTATGAGACATTGAGTGTGCTTTTGGGTTTTCAAGTCTCCGTCCTGAGGCGAACGTTGCAAATTCAATGGCGCAACTATAAAAAGTGTCATTTTAATAATATTTAGACTTAATTATATTTAGTGAGTCGTCAAACAATCAAAATTTATCGATATTCATTTTCAAAAACTTTCACAATGACGCTTTTGTGCCTAAAAGTTACTCAAACGACTTAAAATTACGATTCCGCTATTTAAATTTTGCACAAAAATTAGTAGCCAATCAAAATCGAGTCTTTTCTTTTATTGCTGTACCATGATCTTTTGGCACGTGGCTAAAATCAGAACGAATGCCACCATTTTGTTTTTTTGTTTCCCTAGAAGCAACACTGTTCTTTTTCTGTCAATGTCACTCAAGCGCCAAAAGCTTCTTGTCTATTGCTTCTTTTTGGCGCTTAAATGTCACTATCAGGCTGTTGGTAAAGAAAAGCTTTGGAAATTGTCCGTGACAATTTTATTAAACATTAATATGGTAGTGGTACTTTCTACTTTAGGCACGCTCCGAAACTTTCATGCAGCACTGTACAGTTTAGGTCTAACTTTTAACCACACTAGCGCCACCTACATCACTATCTCAGACACTAAAAAGTTTCGTTTCACTTCACTCTTGCCGATGCTATGATAGCGTGGTAGCATGGGATATCCAGTCTACCGTGTGTGCTACTCTATGGTATATGCCTGGTTGACCCCTGCTAGCACAGGAGTAGCCAGCGGAGACGACGCCGATGAGGTACCAGCGTCCTGACCGTTCGAGCATTAGGGGACCGCCACTATCCCCTTGGCAGGAATCTTTGCCACCTCCCCGGTAGCCCGCGCAGAGCATTTCGGGGTATATTACTACGTTTATGCCTGGAAATTGAGAAAAAATAGGTTTAGACTAAGTCGTTAATTAAATTATAACATAACCTAACACCGAGTCTTGAATACCCAAGAGTTAGGGAGAACCCGTCGGGGCTGCGGGTTTTTCGCAAGTGATACCGTGGCCTCGAGATGAAGGGCTAAAAAGGTTTTTTTTTTGGTGGGTGGAAAATCATCGAATAAAGGGGTTATCCCGCTATTGGGCAGAGCGAAAGGGAGTGTCAGACTTCTACTGACTAAAAACCACCCATGTTTCTTCTTACTCGAGGCCGCGGTATCTCTTGCGAACAACCCGCAACCCCGACCGAACAACCCGCAGCCCCGACACAACCTCCAGCTCCGACACAACCCCCAGCCCCGACTTCGTTTACACCCTGTATGGTCGTTATGCAGTGTTAAAATACGCGCATCCAGCGAATTCAGCCAATAGTAATGCCTCTGCAGAAAAATGTGAGGTCTGGCAAGAGCTCTTTAAACCCCCTGATAACTTTATCGAACCATCTGAGAGGTTATGCAGATGATAAGCATCAGCATGATCCTAAAACATTTAAGAATCTGCCCTCCTTTGACTTTTAATTTTCCCTAAATTACTTAAATAAGTAACTGACGCACTCAGAGAGCTTTAATGATTACTTAGGCCATCACTTAGTAAAGGTTTCGACAGTTTTGTCATACAAAAGTATTTCAAACCTTCACTAAGTGACGGCTTAAGTAATTATTAAATATCTCCGAGTACTGCAGTAAGAGTACTACATCCGATTACGACACATTGAAGTACTACATACCATTAGCCCGATGCCACCTCTCGCAGACTCTGTTATCCAGTACTGGCACATCCACCGCCTGCAGAGTCCTCGGTCGCAGCCGTGACCCTGGACTCAAGGCACCCCATCCGGCTGCCCACCCGTACTGCCCCAGGAAGTCGGACCCTCGCTCCGGTAAGCAGATTGGGGCTGGAATGAGAAAATTAAAGGGGTTAATTTGGATTTGGATATGATTTTGATAGTTTCGTGCGAAGAGCTGAAACTGAATTATATTTTTTTTTTGTATTCTGAATTGTTAGTTACCAGCATGCGTAATAAATATTGTCTGTCTTGAGTTGAGAAGGTAGCGCATAGAACTTAGGAAAAAGACTGCACAAAATAACACACACACATAACACCATGCCAACGCTTATCCAAGAAGGGTTAGGCAGAGGTATTAATAATAATAGTATACCCACCTTTCGCCAGTTGTTTAATAACCGGCAAAAATCCATACTCCGTAGAATGTTAAAATGTATAAGATGACACTGCACACGTTATGAACTTATTTTAATCGCAAGACTTATTCTCGTTTTAATTTACACTAACAAAAACTGAAATTAATGCTTTATGGACCTATATTCGGCGTTAGAAATGTTACAGCTGTATTTTATTTTTTGACTAAGCCAGTGCATAAATAAACACAAAGTCCCATACTCACCTATATGAGGCATATAATGAACATTCCGATCAAGAGTCAACACAGCCACATCAAATCGATCAGCTTGTGGTGTGAACTTGAACAGCGGATGCACTTTGATAGTCCTCACGCCAAAGGTGTAAGCGGGGAGGGGTTCCGCTGCCGAATTGATGACGTAATCTCCTAATGTCACCCGGACGTGACGTGGTTGTGCCCGGGCTACGCAGTGACCGGCTGTCACAACATGGCGTCGAGATATTAGGGAACCACCGCATCTGAAACGTTATGGGGGTTCGGTTAAGGTCGAGATTTTGGTTTGTGGGGTGTGAGGAAAAAATTGGGGATTGAAAGATTTGAGGGATTTAAAAATTTATTGAGGGTGTTAAAGAAAAACATGAGAGATTTAAAGAAATAATTGAGTGATTTTAAGATTTAAGGGATTTAAAGAAATGATTTAGGGATTTAAAAAGAAAGTCTAAGAAAAATTGGAGATAGGTATTAAAAGCAAGAATTGGAGCGTAAAATTTATAAGGAGGCTGCAGATTTAGAATGAAGGAAAATAAAATAGAAATCATAGACGTGGAAGCAGATGACATTAATTTTTTTCTTCTTCTACACCATATTGGGCTAATCGGATCAGCTCAAGATCCTGTTGTCTAGATGGCCCTTGCTTCGATTGAAAAGCATGAACATGGTACGAAACAATCGCTAGTAAAAAAAAAATAAGGTTTTGACGAACTGGTCCGTCTCATAACATAAATTTAAGCCTGCAAAATGAAATTGTAGCTCTTGTCGTCTATTTTTGACATAACAAATTAAAGTTAAAAAAAATCTTATTTACTAATAGAAAAATAAAATTTTACTCTACTGAAGAAACATGCACAGCATACAATCATGCTTTTAATACCTAAAAACATTACAATACATTCAAATCACTTACCTCTGTTACAAAAAAATATTTAAAAAAATGTTAATTGGTTATTTAGTTAATACATTATTTGTTAGAAAAAACAACCTTAATTTTCAACTCATATAGAAAAGAGGAATGTGCGAAAAAGTCGGTGAAGTAAAAAATACAATTTTACTACTATTTATACTTATATTCGCTAAAACTACGAAGTATAGACAGAAGTAAGAAGTAAGAAAAGATTTGAAGTAAAACTAAAAAGTTATTCAAATTTTTAAAAATATTTTTTTAAAGATTAAATATTTAAAAATTGAATCTTAAAAGAAAGTATTTTACACTACGTAGAACTTGATTAAATATTTTTTATCTAAAATACAATATTTTTTATCAAAAGCAGACATGTTAAAGTTACGTTATGCCATATATTTTATTTCAGATTCCTCATTTTCTTTTTTAATTTCATAATTACAAAAGAAAATATCCGAATTTTGACAACCCCAAGGTATTGTTTGAGCCCCACTCTATTCTAGGCCGAATTACGTACCAATATTTTTAGATACAACTTAATACTCATGCAATTCATGCTGGTAAGACAAGGATTAATCTGTGC
Organism: Diarsia brunnea; assembly: GCA_949774965.1. Classification (NCBI taxonomy): domain Eukaryota; kingdom Metazoa; phylum Arthropoda; class Insecta; order Lepidoptera; family Noctuidae; genus Diarsia; species Diarsia brunnea. The sequence continues at coordinate 6,759,655 of OX459023.1, forward strand.
GGAAAAAACGTGGAAACATACTCCGGTACATCATCAGAAGTAAGGTTCGAACTTCGATTAAATTGGTTTCGACAAATTGTGGACGCAGTTTCAGACAACGGCTTCTTCAGAACATTATAATAAATAATGTGACCAAGATTTTGTAACATTATTTTAATTTAAAAGAGTGTCTATGGAGTTTCTTGCCCATTTTTCTCCATAGAGATCTGCTACACAGAGAATGGGCAACTACAGTAGTTTCACAAGTTATTATGCCTTGTGACCGTGGCTTCCCTTTTTTGTTATTTTCTGACATTCAAAAGTGCCTGTCATGGTCTAATTCAAATAAATGCTTTGTTTTTTACCCGACAGCGATGAAACCCAAAAGGAGGGTTATTTTAGTTTGATTATATCTGTACAAGTCCGATGTTCGCAGCCAGTCCGTACCAATGTGGTCGAACCTTCGATTTGATACGTTTTTCCGCTCAGAATAATCCCTAGAAGAAATTGCAACGTAACTAAAACATGTCCTCAAAAACCCAACTACAGAATAAAAAGTAGAAGTTGCTGAACATCATGCTATCTCTTTCGCACATTTACCTCTCTATCCAACACTGCTTCCAACCGATAAGCTCGAATATCGACATAAGCATGTTGCATCTGTAAATAATTAATTATTAATGAATGTTAATACATTAATTATGATTAGCTAATTATTAATGATGGGTATGATTTTTGGAGTTGGAGTGGAAATAATAAACCGAGTTAAGAGTTTTTTCTTTTGGACTGTTGTCTTGGAGATAGAATGTCAAAAATGGGCGTCACGGGTCGCCGGAATACATAATTGATAAAAAAAATTTCAACAATCGTTACAAAAAAATCTTTATTTCAATGGGGAAAAGGTCCATTTTACGTGACATAAAAGAGACATCACGTCAAAAATAGCGTCAAGCCATCTTCCGTCACGGCGTCCGAGTCGGTTTTACCCCCTAGACGCGCATATATGTAGATGTTTCACAATGTAGCATAATAAGATTTTTTTTATTAACCAGCGACGGAAAAAAGTAGGTAGGCTTTAGTAACAAATATAATTAGTGTATTGAGAATATTTAAAAAAGATTAAGCTAATGAGAAATTTGAACGACCTCAATATTATTTCCACTCTTAAATATTTACACAATTAATTCAATATTTGATTCACGCAAATATTTTTTTCAATCTTTGTTTAATTTTCTATTGTACCACTTTCATTCAATATTGTTTGACTACTTAATTAATCGTCAAGCTCTTGGTAAACATATTTTCAAGGCGTAACATAATAAATGGAAGACCTTCCGTGTGTTCTCTCGGATCATGAAACTGAACAACTTTTCGTTCTACGAGTTCTAAAAATTTCCATTTTTTTTTTTGTGAATTTGAGTCCATTTGAACTTTCAATAGGAAATGATGTGATCAGCTGATCAAAAGCATCATAGCATGATCTTAATCAGTCTTTAATGTTCCCACTGCTGGGACTCAGGATTCTTAAGATCCTTAAGACCCCTTTTTTTTGGTGGGTGGGAAGCGGCAGTGGCAGAGCGGTAGTGAGTGTCAGACTTCTACTGACTAAAAACCAACCATGTTCCTTCTTAGCACTTTGTGTTGAGGCCACGGTATCTCTTTCGAGCAACCCGCAGCCCATGCTTAAGACCCTGCGATCCTATTCTCATAATATAATTAAGACTGGCCTATCATATTTGCGTGAACCAAACACAACATAACAAAACGGAAATTAGTATCAATTTTAGTAAATTAGTGCGTTATTTTTACAATGTTAATTCAATGTAAAATAAATAGTGCTGTCATCTGTGCTTTTCATACAAAATGGTACAGAAATTGGCTGAGTTTTAGCCAGAACTGTGATATTTTTGTGTGACATTCATGTTAAAGTGTGACATTCGTAGTATGAAAAATATGTTTTGTTTCATATTTTACTTACCGTTTCTGAAATAATCTCTTTGAAAACTTTAGTTTATGATTTGCAGATTTAGTACTAAAAAAATAGAGCCAATTTTTGCTTGAAACTTTACATTTTAAAACAGATTTATAATTAATTAATGGTTATAATTAATAAATTAACTATTTTAATTAATTAAATATTTTGAATAATTCATTATAATTAAAAGCTTTCAGAAACCGTAATTAATGATGGGAAAATGAAAGTGATAATTGGGGAAATGTGTGTATAGGTAGTTAATATAATACATAAATATCAGTTTGTGGATAAAGTATTAATAATTTGTAGTGTATGTCACTGTACCTAAATACCTACCCTTTGTCGTATGTTAATTAAATAAGAATATTAACTATCTCAAATTTTACAGCATTTAGTACTAATCACTACATGAGAAATATCCAGTATTGGCAATATTAGGTATTTAACCGTGACATTATCGAGCCCGAAGTATGCCAACAAATCAAACAGGCCATAGTTTGCCATAGTATTTTTGTATACCAAATAATGTTAAGAGCCTGTTTCACCATCTAAGTACTATGAAGTTCTTATTAAATTCCTTGGCAGATAATTTCCCAAAAATTCTGTTCAATTATTGAATTCATTCAGTAAGTAGTGTGGCTATTCGGATATATCGTGAAAAAGATCCTTAGTAAAATTTCATTATTAATGTGTTGTTTTATGATAATGTATGTTTGGTGCTACTAAAATGTCAAAATCGTGCTAGTACAACGAAAACAAAAATCGAAACAAAATTTGGCCACAATAGGGTAGTTGACAAAAAAAATCTAATTAGTCCGTCAGATAGATTAATTTTCAAAAAATATTGGACACACTCGGCTTTATTACAAAAGGTAATTAAACCTGGTTTAACTTAGACTTGGTTTATCTTACATGCTATCACTTTCTTTTGAATACTATTGAAGTGAGACGTCATGCGAGATAAACCAAGTCTAAGTTAAACCAGGTTTGATTACCTTTTGTAATAAGGCGGACTATGTTTATTCTATTTTCACGTAAACAAACAATGAAGACGATACAGTGCTTTGAAAACTCGTGTGACGTCATATTGCATGACATTTTATTACTATTTTTTTATTAATTAAATAAAACAAAAAACACGTATCCAATATTTTTCGATAATCCAACAGACGGACTAAGCAGAACCAAATTTTTTTCAGTCAGGAAACATCCCTATTGTACAGTAATTATAGTACAATTATTGTATCATCGGCAAAGTCACTAGTCACAAAATCGGGGCAGAACTGTCCTATTCGGTACAAAATCTGGCCACATTTGTACAATGGAATAGTACAAATGGGACCAGATTTGTTTTTCACTACAGAAACTGCCCACAATTGTACTACATCACCTAAAATGTCACTTAGAACAAAAAACTGGCCACAACCGTGCCAGCCAGTACAGAACTATATAACCTTGAGGATCCGATCCTGATGTAGGCTTGCCAGGGAAAGGTGCCGAAGCCAGCATCGTCTCCGCCGACGATACGACGCTGAGCTGTCTGCTTGCCGACCGCGATGCCACAGCCTGGAAAGAGGAGAGAAAGATGCATTAAGGATTTGTTTATTTAATCTTTATGAACATAAAACTTGAGAGGTGTCAAGGAACACCCGGATGGAACGAAGTTATTGTTATTATTTTTTATTACGTAAAAAAAAAAAAATTTAGAAATGAAAATATCTGGCTTGCTTTCTATAAGAGAGAGAGAGAGACAGAGAAACATGCGACGCCGCACAGCTTACAATAGCTTACTATAGCAAAAAGTGTCGTGACAACTTTTCGTAAGAATTTTTCCGTCTAGCCCCCTTTCACAACGCGCGATAAGGAACTTCGTTCCAATAAAAGCGGGACATAGGCAGACGTTAATCCCAGCAGCATTCTCAATCTGCAGGGCTATTGCGTATCTTTTTAAATGTCAGTGGCTATTATAGTGTCCATCGATTAACTGTCAAATGGTTCCATTTTGTACCAAACCATAACTTTTATTATGATTTTAATTTTTGTAATATTTTAATTTTGATATTGATTTTTTTAGTTTATGGATTCTGAAATCTGAAATAAAGAATTATTATTATTATTATTATAACCATTTGACAGTTAATCGATGGACACTTTGATAGCCACTGACATTTAAAAAGATACACAATAGCCCTGCAGGACATGGTTAACTTGATAGGCACCGATTCAAGCTGATGATGGTTTTGTGACGGTGTTCAGGAGAACCCGCCAGAGAACCAACAAAAAGCTGCGACACGTCTCCGTTAGAGACCAACGTTCATGTTTGTGCCACGAACTGACAGGCAGTATTGGTCCCGCCTACACTACACCACTTGGTAGAGGTCATCGTTGAGTACGTGCATCAGGAGATCAAGCGCGTGGCTAAAGGGTACTTGCTAGTCAACTTAAAGGCGTTGGTGGTGCAAATACCAACGTGTTATCTGCACCTCGTCTTGAAGAGGACTTTCGGCCGCAGGGAGTGTTCCCTCGCTTCCACGGACAAATGCCTTATGAACGCAGTGATATAGTGCATAAGTGTTACTAATATAACATAACATAACATTTAATTAAGGTTTTTTAGTTTTAAGGTTCTATTTACTAACAGAAATTGTATTATATTATACATAATTCTGTATGTTGTAGTAGTTGTTTATATTTATCATATGTATATTAGTCTGTAAGCTCAAAGTTGACCTAAAAATAAACAGATGTTTTGTTATGTTATGAGCCTGAAACCGTCAATCATCCTCGAGCAAGCGTGGTCTGTGCTCTTTTCTATATTAACACCAACACAATATTCTATTCGAAAAAATCCTAAGAAAATTTTAATTTTGCCTGCTACCCTTTTTTTTTTGGGGGGGGGGGGTGGGAAATCATCAAATAACCCCTCCCGCTCTTGGGCAGAGCGAAAGGGAGTGTCAGACTTCTACTGACTAAAAACCACCCATGTTCCTTCTTAGCCCTTCATGTCGGGCCGCGGTATCTCTTGCGAACAACCCGCAGCCCCGACGGGTTCTCCCTACCCTGCCCACCTTGCCTACGCTGGAGCTACCTTTTATGCCCAGGATACACGAAGCCAGTGTTTCAAGCCAGGACAGCAAGCTAGTTCTCCACTAAACTGTCCCGTCTTCCTGCCCTGGCTTGGAACATGCTAGAAATGAAGCTAGTTTAGTCTACACGAAGCCAGAAGTACTAACATACTGACATTAGCTTGCTATCCGGGCTTGGAAAACTGGCCTCGTGTATCCCGTGCATAAGTTCTATTAGTATCATCATACCTTCGTAAGTCCAGTTTTGTGACCGGCCTGTAAAGGACGCGTATTCCAACTTAGTTTTCTCTTTTTTACTGTTTTTTTTCTTCTCAACTGTCAAACTTACTAATGAACTGATAACCAATAATGTTAAAATGAACTTCATTTTGAAATGCACTGAGTTTGTGTCTTAATTATCTCACCCTTCATTTAAATAAGTTTAACTAATTTTAAATCACTTAAATCACCCAAAATGTTTAATACCATCCAATCACTAAGTAAATATTATGGCACTTAAACACTTTTAAATATCTCTATCCAAACGAAAACCACCCAAATTTTCTCAGATTAAATTCCACAAATATTTTGTGAAATTACACCAATTTTCTCAAATTACAATCACGACAATTTTCTCGAAAAACTACCAATTAACTCAATTTCTTTTTAAACCACAAATAAAACGCGTGTTCACGGTACATAACAGTATGTATGAACTGAAGTTGAAACTGTTTTCTTTACATAATGCATGTATATAACGTTTCCGAGGTTTTTCCTTTTAGGAAACCATTTATAACTGGTATATTCGTGTGGTTTGACTTATGAGGGAACTGTTTTACGGTATGAATGAATGAATTTATTAAATTACGAGTACTAACGATGTACATAATGTTTTGAACGCAAACATACATAAAGTCACAACCTTTTCCCATGGGGGTAGGCAGAAACTACAGAACACCGTCTGCTACAATCCTTTCTCTTTTCGCCTTGTCGATATTCATACATCTGGTGGTTTTCATAATGTTATATAATTATCTTCTATATTTATGCATATCGATCCATATTATGAATTAATGCTAATTTAGGTAACTCTATTAATCTGTGTGTCAGACACTTTTCCACCTGTTAGTGGTTTCACGAATTTAGATAAAAGGCACATAGAAAGAACATGACCTACTTTAGGACAAATAATAATTATCCCACCTACATATATGTTCTCGGTGGAAACATTGCCTACTTAAACGCAGAATAAAACAAAATTCCTTCTCTGTTGTTTAAATCACGCAACAGATTTTTATTCAGTTTTTACTGGTATGTAGTAAATATAATCCGGAATATTTATATATCTATTAAAATTATTTAAACATCATGCAAAGCCGGGGCGGGTCGCTAGTTACTCATATACCAAATATAAACAGTATGATAAAAACAATATTACTCAATAAATAGAGAAAGTGTGTGATTACAATATTATTATTTGATTACATACATAGACGTTTGTATAGAACGATTATTACGAAAAACAGTGACTTGCAAAGTAGTATAGATCTAATCCTATTATGTTGTATTGTATTGTGTGTATGACTGTCAAAACATTGACATTTGACACGTTATGTCAAATGTCAAATTATCTGACATTTGACTTTGAGTCACCTAAAGAGTCGACCGCCCACTGCTCTATTGAAAGCGTCTTTTTGCGGTTGTAGATATTTTTGCAGTTTAACTGCGGTACTCAGAGATATTTAATGATTACTTAAGCCGTCACTTAGTAAAGATTTGACATACTTTTGTATGACAAAACTGTCAAAACCTTTACTAAGTGATGGCCTAAGGAATCATTAAAGCTCTCTGAGTACGGCAGTAAGACTTTTTTTTTAAGAATTATAAATTGACGTAATTATAGGTAAAACGAATGACAGTAGTGATAAATATTTGTAAAATTGTTTTAAAATAATTTTATTACCCATCCATTTACTACCCAAATCATGGGATTGCTGCTACAACTTTAAGCCGTTCTTCTCATCTTTCATTTGAAGATCTTTGACAGTCGGTACAGGTTGTCAGTGGCCCGAAAGTCTGACAACCAGTCTGCCAATGGGTATCGTATTACCCAGTGCTAACTAAGCTGTTGTCGTAAGAGGCGACTAACAGCCGCACTCAGAGAGCTTTAATGATTACTTAGGCCATCACTTAGTAAAGGTTTTGACAGTTTTGTCATACAAAAGTATGTCAAATCTTTACTAAGTGACGGCTTAACTAATCATTAAATATCTTTGAGTACCGCAGTAAGGGACTTACCAGAGAATGGGCAGCAGCGTTCTCTGTGCCTTTGTAACAACGATACTGCGATCACCAATCCGCCTGCCAAGCGTGGCGATTATGGCAAATCCCCCCTTTCTGGGGGAGGCCTATGTCCAGCAGTGGACGTTTTATGGCTGAAATGATGATGATGATAAACTAAGTTGTGGTGTGTTTACATAGTTCCTATTTGAATACTTTTAATATCGCTGGTCTAAGACCGCACACATTGTATAAAAAATCTTCTATAATAGTGTTATGGTTTCTATTCACTTTAAACACAGAATCGTGCTCAGGAAACGCGTTCGCAAGCCACACCCGTAACCACGAAACCAATGAGACAGTAAACGTAAAGTTAACTACTTCCTAACCGCAGCTTACGAAGTTAGAACCGCAATCGCGAAAGTTCAAGTTGATATTAACATTTTGCTCTCTTGTATCCGAAGAGGTAACTAAAGATCTCATTTCGCAGTTAGAACACTTTTTAAGCTGCAATCTGGAAATGCGCAAAGCAAGACAAGCAAAGCAAATTTGATTGGGCAGAGCGGTAGAGAGTGTCAGACTTCTACTGATTAAAAACCACCCATGTTCCTTCTTAGCCCTTTGTGTCGAGACCGCGGTATCTCTTTCGAACAACCCGCAGCCTCGACGGGATAGATACCCTGCTCTTCAAGAAACCAACAAGAACTAATATTTCACCATTTTCATATAAATGTGGTGTTAACTTGAACTTTCGCGTTTTGCGGTTATGGACGTATATACCACTTACTTAGGTATCGCTGTGGTTAGGAAATCATTCCGCGTTAGATTTCCTGACATTGTCACCTCGACTTTGAATGATAGCTACAAAATTATAAAATCATGAGAAGTTTTGTGATTTGGCTGTGAATAGGCATATCATGGTACCAATATAGCCAGCCAATTACGTTCCCACTCTAAGAGGGAGAGTGCCGTAATATTTGCCTCGTTAGTCTAGTGGCCGCAAGCTCTACTGCTAGGCAAGATGAGCGGGGTTCAATTCCTGGTTCGAGCAAAGTGTTATTGGATTTTTCCATCAAGAATCTTTCAACAGAAGCCACAGAGTCTGGGTTCGCGTACGTGATGGCAATAGGCTCGTCCTTTATTACATGAGACTTTAAAGCATAACATCTGTGTGCAGGAAGTAATGGCAAGACAAGACAAACGCCATAAGGGCAGAAGGCTCCCGTCAGGGCTGCGGGTTGTTCGCAACAGATACCGCGGCCTCGACATGAAGGGCTAAGAAGGAACATGGGTGGTTTTTAGTCAGTAGAAGTCTGACAGTCCCTTTCGCTCTGCCCAAGAGCGGGATCTGGCAGTTGATTTTGACAGTTCGGCTGACGGGCACATAATTTGCGTATCGTATAAAAAGTATATTCTTTTGTGTAAGAAAACCAAAAATTAATAATCAATGTTATAAAGTCTTAGTTTGTTAATTGAACATTGTTTTATTTGCTTTTATTTGATGATTTTCCACCCGCCAAAAAAAAAATAGGTCTCCCAACGTGCAATGAAGCGCAGCATTCTAGGCCGCAACTAAACGACCGTGTACGCAACACTACAAAACAGAAATTGCTGACGTTGCTCAAAAGCCCGCTAAGCTTAAGTGGGACTGGACTGGGCACGTCTGCCACATGCCCAATGAGATGTGGGCCAAAATAGCCACTTTTTGGAGCCCTGACACAGTCAGAAGGCGTCGCGGTAGACCTCGTAGAAGATGGCGAGACGATCTGGACAAGACCAACGACCTATTTACCCATATTATGCGAATAAATTATTTGATTTGATTTGATTTGATTTGACCAGTGGTCCACATTGGTCTTAGATCGAAATAACTGGAAGTCATGGGGAGAGGCCTTTGCCCAGCTGTGGGATGACACAGGCTAACAGTATCAGTAAGGGCAAAAGAATGCTAATAGATCGTCATCATCCACAGCCTGACTTCACGCAGAATCATCATCATCATCACCTGCCTAGTCTTTTCCCAACTATGTTGGGGTCGGCTTCCAGTCTAACCGGATGCAGCTGAATACCAGTATTTTACATGGAGCGACTGCCTATCTGACCTCCACAACCCAGTTAATACAAGCTATTACGATACTCTTTGGTAAGACTGGATGTCAGAATTTCAGGTCCCTGACTACCTGTAACGAATCAGAAACGGAATTTAAAAGGGGATTGACTCCACCGATTGCGGTATCAGATTGAATTAGCCGCGGATCACGGCGAGTTGTATCCTCTGATACCGTGATCTGTTTACCTAAAAAAAAATGAGGCTTCCATGTGCTATTATCCGGCAACAATATCTTCCGTCCATCTTTCATCATTCTCAACCCTCACTCGGTCACACATTTTGATCTTGATGTCAAATACAATGCGACCGTCACAATGTTTTTGCAAGTGATTGCAACAACGCCCACCCATCCAAGGTTCGACAGCCGACATAGCCTCGTCATCAATTATACATTCTACCAGATCAGCATACAATGCTCATTCTCAGGGTTTCCCTGTCTTATAACATTGTGCTCGATGTGTAGCTACCGTGTAATGATACGGAGAGTACGCAATGTCCTCAGTGATGTACAGCTTTACCTAATATTGCAAAAGTTCACCGCGGCGGTAAGCATGGTACACTGTTGGTCCCGGTGGTCATTCGTTGGTCTTCAATTTGAGCGATTTTCTTAGTTGAAGAGCGTGGTAGAAAAAAGTACCTACCCAAATCAGAAATTAAAAGATCCGACGAATGGAGAACCTCCTCCTTTTTAAAAGTCGGTTAAAAAACGAATTCATAAGCATTTCTGTATAACTGACATAGCAATGTTGAAAAACAACATTAAATCCGGAAATTAGATAACACACCATAATCACCATTGACGCCGAATGGAAAGGTGAGGATTCCCACGAAGTAAACAAATCACCGTCGTATAGATGTCAGTTAAGTGAACACAACATATATCACACTGACTGGCATTCGATTACCATTTGTCACTTATGTCTAGATCGAGATCTCATGGTGACATGAAAATATTGAGTTTTCTTATTTGACGTCTCGTTGGTGTGCCCGTCGTGGCTGCGGGTTGTTCGCAAAAGATACCACGGCCTCGACATAAAGGGCTAAGAAGGAACATGGGTGGTTTTTAGTCAGTAGAAGTCTGACACTCCCTTTCGCTCTGCCCAAGAGCGGGAGGGGTTATTTGATGATTTTCTACTCGCCAAAAAAAAAAAAAAAAAGGTCTCGTTGATGTAGTTAACTACCTCCGAGGTCGAGTGGTTTATTTGCCTTGTGACCCTGTGGTCGTGGGTTCGATTCCCACGGGAAGCATACTTTGCGCTTCCGTGCTTCGGAAGGCACGTATAAGCTGGTGGTCCCGGTCGCCAAAAGGCGGTCGTCAAACCATGTTTTACAACCATTGCAATGTGGTCTCGTTAGAAAGAAAACATTTTCATGAAAATAGTTTTGTTTCAAAATAGACGGGCACATACAATTCCAGCTCAGCCAAATAAAGCAGATCTCTTCACATAACCACTTTCATTCTAAAATTAACTCCTCGTCATAATAACTGCGTTCTTAAGGATGCAAATATCAGTAAACATCAATAAAAGTAACATATTTCCGAATGTCTTACACAACTTGCCTTGCATAACAAGATCCGCATTGTGGATCAATGATTCAGTTTTATAAACAAGTCGCTTGTGCTAGCGACTGCGTCGGCACTGACTTTGAAAGTGGCTCCGAAGATAAAAGACAATCAAAAATTGATAACAGTTGTATTCTGATTAATAAAAACTATAATATGATCAGTTTGTTATCCACAAAATCCAAACCATTCAACATATTTGCTCTAATAAGGTAGTTGACAAAAAAATCTAATTAGTCCGTCAGATAGACTTACGGTACGCGTACACTAAAACCGATTCGTCCGTTTTCGGGCGTCATCGGACGGCGTCGGTAGTAGCAGTGTATGCGCTCTCTTCCATTTACTTACGTTTTATTTGATCGGCCCATGACGCCCGAGCATACTTCGGCCGATGACGGATTCGGTGTACGCGTACCGTTATAAAAAATATTGGACACGTATTTTTTCTTTTTTCGCGTAAACAATAAATGAAGACGATACAGTGCTTCGAAAAGTCGCGCGACGTCACAGTTTGGTACATTTTTTTCCCAGAAAGTGACGATCTTTGACACGTTTTATTTTCGTCAGTTTGTGTTAATTTGATAAAACAAAAAACATGTATCCAATATTTTTCGATAATCTAACAGACGGACTAAACAGAATCACATTTTTTTAGTCAGTCAACTACCTTATTGCTAAGTAACATCATCCATCAAAAAACACGTGGCCTTTTACCCAACTTCGACCCAGGATTAAAACAATCTCCGCCTTATTACAAAAGGTAATTGGTACCTGGTTTAACTTAGACTTGGTTTATCTCGCATGACGTCTCACTTCAATAGTATTCAAAAGAAAGTGATAGCATGCAAGATAAACCAAGTCTAAGTTAAACCAGGTACCAATTACCTTTTGTAATAAGGCGGTAAATGTATGTATGTTTCTAACATAACATCACGCCTGTAATCCTTGAAGGGTTAAGCTGGTGTAGCCAATAATAGCACACCCACATTTCGCCAGTTATGTTAAGGCCCACGTAAAAGGAAGCGAGTCTTTTGCCATAAACCGGGCACAAATCCAAACTGAAAAACTGCTACTGAAAAAAACTTATAAAGAAAAACCCGATAACGGTTTGCCAGACCCGGGAATTCACGGCACTGCTGCGCCGCGTGTCGCGGGTTCGATGCCCGCACGTAACAAATATTTGTATGTGCTACAGATAGTTGTTCCGGGTCTGGGTATTTGTGTATGTGAGTTTAAATGTTTGTGAACGCACCCACGATACAGGAGTAATTCCTAGTGTGGGGCAACGTCTTAAAAAAAAATTAAATCCAGGACCACATGCTTGCGATCACCCGACCAACAAAGTTGATAAGTAACATTTTTGTTAATCACTGACACTTAGGCACGCAAAACCAATCAAGAATCATCACCACAATTGTTTACAAAACGTGTTCCGACTCCGGACAGTCTTATTATAAACTTAAGTAACCCATGGCTCACACATTATGTCATGTAGAAAGCTGACCGCTTGACCAACATTAACTTAAAGTTACGTCAAGTGACGTAATGTTATTAACTGGTCTTTCCTCCGGGTTTCCGTGTTTTGGCGTTTATGATAATTATCGTGATTTTTTGAGTTGTGTGTTGTTTACTTTGAGTGGTTTGTTTAACCTCATTTTTTAATTTTATTGGGTGGTTAATGAGTTTATGGTAAGCACCCGTGTGTGGTTGGTTATTTTCCCGCGTGATTGTATTACCATGATACAAAATGTTAATCCAGGTTATAAACTATATGTGTGCTAAATGTCAGTCAAATCCGTGCAGCAGTTAAGAGTAAGAAACTTCTGTCAATGCAACCATCCATGCATCCGCACCAATTTTCTTTTAAATTGGAATAAGTGTCAGAGAATGATGATAAATGAATTACTCTGGCATTCATTAGCCTTCAGAATAAGACATAACACACAAGGCATGGGTTAGCACCGTCGGGGCTGCGGGTCGTTCCGTCGGGGCTGCGGGTTGTTCGCAAGAGATACCGCGGCCTCGACATAAAGGGCTAAGAAGGAACATGTGTGGTGTTTAGTCAGTAGAAGTCTGACACTCCCTTTTGCTCTGCCCAGAGCGGGAGGGGTTATTTGATGATTTCCCAACCCCAAAAAAAAAGGCATGGGTTAGCACCAATCTTTTTCTAAACTGTTGTGCGCTCCCGATATTTAGACGCTGCATCTGGTGCAAGCGCCATGATCGCGGGATAATTTATTATCATTTCATCCCGCCATTATACTCGTAGTAGAAGTTGACAATCACGGAAAATATTATTATAAGTAACAGTATAAACCGTGGAACCTCAAAACAGTGTTAGAAAACTAGTAATCGAAGGTTCGATTCACGCCTACCAGTTCATTTTAAACCTCACACGTGTATATTTACTAAGTTTTAACCGACACATTATATAACCAAACTAGTAAACGTAATAACTAAATAAGTAATGAGTTCCATTTAAACTGTAGAAAGCGTACAGACCGCATGTTTTAAGAATGTGTCATGTACCCAATTCTAATAAGTATGTATGAAGTTGTGTTTACAAAGCTGAAAAGGGGTCAAATATAAACATGAGACATGGCCGGAGATGTAATAAAATAAAAACCTTTAATTCAATGGTTTACTTACAGATGGAACATACAATTTACAGCCTAAACAGATGGGCTAAAACCAATAACAAAATGAGGTAGGTACCTACATAGTTTTTTTTTTAAATCCACTCCCGAACGGGCTCATTTTTTTTTTGCAGGTTGGGAATTCATCAAATTTTAATGACTTCTCCAGCTCTGGGCAGAGCGGGATGGTGAGTGTCAGACTTCTACTGACTAAAAACCACCGATTTTCATTCTTTCTTCTTCTTATGCCTTTGTGTCGAGGCCGCGGTATTTCTTTCAAACAACCCGCAGCCCCGACGGGCCTTCTCAACCCCTTACAACCCTTTTTTCGCATTCAAAAGAAGACTATGTCTTTTCTCAGGCTCTAGACTATTTGTGTACCCAATTTCATTTGAATCGGTTCAGTAGTTTTGGCGTGAAAGCGCGACAGACAGACAGAGTTACTTTCGCATTCGATAAATTTATAATATTAGTAAGGAAGTAAGGATAACTAGCACAGCTAATATCAAATAAGATTATGAATGCTGGTGAATTAGTAAATTAATATAACGTAGGCTAATAAAAATGACTTGGTGAAAAAAAATATTTTAGTGAAGACCTATGCACTCTAAAATCACTTCGTATTTTCAACTACACATAAAAAAAATCAAGGTCTTAAAACTCTATGAGCAGAATAAATAAATAAATAATTTAAGTATGTCAAACCTACTTTGATTTGTTTTAAATTCAATATGTGTAATGTATGTCATGTAAGTATGTTTATTTGTATGTATGTTTGTTATGTAATACAAGTTTTGTAGGCGGGTTGGGTCTATCACGTGGTCGTGGTGATGACTTTTACTTTGCAATTATAATGGGATTGCGTTAGTGTGTGGCTTTCTCGGAAAATGCTGAGCTGAATTGGATTTCGTTTTAATTTTTGAGGAAAGATTAGTTGAATGTGGACTGGATGGAATAATAATGAATTAATCACTTTCAGGACACTTTTAGTGTCAGAAAGGGCGAGAGAAAGAGATTGTGGCCACTCTTTTTTCACAGAAGATGAACTGGACCAGATGACACACAAGGAAGGCCGCCGTCGGAATTCATAAAATGACTCTCTCGCTCCGGGCAGAGTGAAAGGGAGTGTCAGACTTCTACTGACTAAAAACCACTCATGTTCCTTCTTAGCCCTTGCGACGAGGTCGCGGTATCTCTTTTGAACAACCCGCCGCCCCGACTGGGGTACTTTTCACCTCTGTCTAAATACATAATAGCGTGACGGTTAACAAATAAGAATTGAAGAAAATCAAGGTGTTGCGCCGACCTCGAGTAACCTAGATCAAGGGCAGGAAGATGACTTTGAGGATGACTGAAGAGACACAGTTTGTTTTTAATCAGTAGTTTGAAAGGCCCATCTACCCAAGGCTGAATTCATCCAATGATAAATTGAGGGTCGCGTCGGGGCTGCGGGTTGTTCGCAAGAGATTCCGCGGCCTCGGCGCAAGAGCTAAGAAGGAACATGGGTGGTTTTTATTCAGTAGAAGTCTGACACTCCCTTTTGCTCTGCCCAAGAGCGGGAGGGGTTATTTGATGATTTTACACCCGCCAAAAAAAAAAACAAAGGGTAACCACACAAGAAACAACAGCTGTCAAGTCAATGCTTCAAAAGTGTCACACACAATGACATAATGTGCCACTTTGGTTACCCAACTAATATGAAATGCACACACGTTTGTAAACACTATTAGTAGGCCGCTAGTGTTATAGAGGTGTGGTCTTGTTAGCTTACGGCGGTATTAGGTCCCTGAGGCTATGCTGGAGGTATTTAGTTGTCTTGGAGACAAATAACTAGTTCTAAGAAGAGTTTTAAGTACGCCAAAATTATACGAGTGTGGTCTTTTGTGGACTGTTATATTATGTATGTTCGTCCGTCTGTACGTACCAGTGACGGTTGAATTATCAATGAGGAGAGCAGCGGTGGCCCAGTGGCGGTGGCCCCGACTTACGAACAGTATGTCGTGGGTTCGAACCCAGGCAGGCGCATTACTTTGTGTAATTTATTTCATCACCACTGCTCTCAAAAACGGTCTTCCGACCAGATGGCTGTTGTGTGTTGTGTGGGTACGGCCAGAAAAAAAATTAAGCCCTCTAGAAATAGAACCATATAAAATATTTTTTGGGACAAGTCCGCCCCTCTCTCCTAACCTACTGCAAGTCTAGAAAGTCAGAATCAAGAGTGGCAACCACCAGAACAGCGCCAAGACAATAAAGCTCATCGAAGTCCCAGAAAAACAATTTAATTGTCTTGGATCGCGGAACGAAATTACTCGGAAAATAATAGCGGAGGAGTAGGAAAAACATCATTTCCACTTCTTTCCATATCAGCAACTTTATACACTTATAAATGACTCCTAATCTATAAAACACACCGCTTCAAATCACGATCAAGTAAAGATACTAGGCTGACCCCATTAATAGAATACGGATCCTACTGTCCAATTGCCCAATCGCCTTTAATCTTGATTTAAAACAGTAAAAGGTAATCCGATATCTATTACACCCACAACCCACTTTTAAATGCCCAAAAAACTATAAAAACAAACCTCTATTTACATTTCTATGGGATTTAAATACGATATTTATGGTGTTTATAAAACTTAAATGCCCCATGCACGAGTAATGTAAAAGTCCCATTGATTTTTACGATAAGGCTGCGTAGGACGGTATTTATTTTACTTAAATTCTTTAGAAATGCTTTTACAGATAGTATTTTTAGAAAAGGCCATAAAGTTCTGTAAGCTTTTTAATTCAAATAAGGTCATTATTGTAGACTGTAATGCCATGAAGGTCTATTAGTGAATAGTTAACAGACGAAATGTGGGTGTATTAATGGGCACACCTCTGCCTAATCCTTCAGAGATTACAGGCGTGATGTTATGTGTGTAAATTGTGATGGTCGAGTTCAGAAAAATATAAATTGTGAAACTGAAAATCTAACTTGACATACAATTCTACTTATCTTATAAAAAGAAAACAAATAATTAAAAGAAATAATTACGAACCTTTTACAAACTTTAATTACCCTAGAAATAATTTCTTAGTATTTATTTTAATGTTGAATTCTGGGTTTTATACAGAAAAAAAGTAACAAAGCTTAATCTCGCACAGCCTTAAAAACATAACGATACAAGTTCACCCACACAGTAAGCAAAAGTTAATGATCTATGTTTCATACATACATACATAAACTCACGTCCTTTTCCCATGGGGGTAGGCAGAAACCACAGAACGCCACTTGCTACGACCCTTACATACTCCTTTGTCGTCGTCGTCGTTTGCCTATGTTTTATATTCTTTAGATAATGGCTCATTACATAAAATAACTGTAATCCTCGAATGGTTCGGCAGAGGTCTACTACTCACATTTCACCAGTTATGTTAACCCTTTTTTCTGGCAGGTGGAAAATCATCAAATAACCCCTCCCGCTCTTGGGCAGAGCGAAAGGGAGTGTCAGACTTCTACTGACTAAAAACCATCCATGTTCCTTCTTAGCCCTTGCGCCGAGGCCGCGGTATCTCTTTCGAACAACCCGTAGCCCCGATGGGAGTTATGTTAACCCTCGCCTCGGGTTAAAGAAATTGTATTCCGAGTAATAAAATATAGTAACGATACGATTATAAGAGTGTTTGTTAAATTTTTGTTTAATTAATTTTTATATGATTTCATTAAGTATTCCAATTTTTTCGACTAAAATGTTTTGTTAATTTTTATTGTAATATTGTTTTTTTTTCTTGCCTTGTTATTATTATTTTTATATTTCTAATTATTTTGTTGAACCCATAACTTATATGTTACTGATAGTATAAGTTGGTAATAAATAAATAAAAGTTATGTTTAAGTCCCATGTAATAGGGGACTGGATTTGTGCACAGTTAATGGCTTTATAGCCATCCAGTCTCCATGGCTTTATAGCCATCCACTCTCCATGGCTTTATAGCCATCCAGTCTCCATGGCTTTATAGCCATCTAGTCTCCATAAATAGCTTTAGAAAATACTGGTGGAAAAACCAAACAACACTTTTGCCCGACCTGGAAATCAAACCCAGAACCTCATGCGCAGCAGTCACGCAAAACCACGAGGCAAACGAGGCAGACCGTATTCAGGGCACTAGTTGCCCGGCATTTTGCTGAACTGGGCCTTTTTGGCGCATCCGTGAGCCACACAGTGGCACGATTTGTTTAGTTTTAAGTTATTTTTGTTTTACATTGTGTGTACTTGTGGCATGTGAGAGGAGCTCGTGGCTTAATAAGAACTGCCACTCGGGTCGATCTTTAGGTAAAGCTGTGCTTGCCTAGGTCGGTCTGTGGATGGGTGACCGCCCGACATACCGAGTTTCCTCCGTGCCTCGGAAAGCACGTTAAGCTGTTGGTCCCGGCATATAGAGGTTTGGCAGTCGTTACAGGTAGTCAGTGACCTGAAATTCTGACATCCAGTCTTACCAAAGAGTATCGTATTACCTAGTATTAACTGGGTTGTGGAGGTCAGATAGGCAGTCGCTCCATGTAAAATATATAAATAAATACTCAGCTGCATCCGGTTAGACTGGAAGCCGACCCCAACATAGTTGGGAAAAGGCTAGGCAGATGATGTACTTGTGGCATGTGCCAAATAAATGCATTTTCTTTCTTTCTTTCTTTATTCTAGGTCAGAATGGCTCATTATTACCTAAAATACTGACTTCAGTAAAAACAAACAGAAATGTATCACTTTCGCTTAAGGTGATAGATTGAGAAAAATGTGGTTTTTCTAGGTCTACGAACTTGTTGAGTATGTAGAATAGGGATTTGACATTTTGGTGAATGGTTTTTGACTCTTTGGTCTAGTATCGACGAAAATGAATACACGATTCAATGAATTTTTCTCGATACAAAAAAATTGCAAAGTTATATCAATTTTTTTACTTTCTTAGAAATCACGGTGTAACACTTAAGAATTATTTAATGGAATTGACTTTGAAACATAGAGAATTATTATATCAAGTATCCAGGAAAGTAATTTAAAATTTTATTTAAATTTTCTGTTAAAAATGGAGAAAATTCTTTTTGGCACATACGTTGTTTTATTCCGAGCAGACGCACATTATTGCCATCTCTTCTTTTGCGTTTCAAAAGTATTTGCATCACTTTCGCTCGCTTGTCAGATCAGTCGCCCGGTGGGCTTCATCGACGCAGGACCTATGACATTTTTTTACAAATCTGTGCCATCAGATTTTCGTGATTATAATAATTGATTATTCGTAAAAGATAGTAGATTGTTACTTAATTAGTGTTGAATAGGTATATAAAGACTATTCTTGAGATTTAACAGTACCTATAACGTATCGTTTTCCATTTGTGATGAGTATTTAATTGTTTATAAATAAAAATGTGAAGAAATATGAAACCAAAACTAAATAAAGTACAACGTTTGAAGTTCCTGAGGGTGAGGGCTCAGAAAATGTAAGAGAGTAAGAAGTAAGTATGTTATTTTTAATGTTATTATGTACAATAATTAATAGTTTCTATTTTATCAGTAACTATGAGCACGTTTTTAGCTGCAATCGAAGTCGCCACCTCTGCTCATATACTTAGATAATCAGCTACAACCTATATTTGCCTCGCAAAGTAATATTGGGTTAGCATTCTATTTGCTAGAGCAAAATATTTATGAAATAAAAATAAAACAGGCTAAAATGTACTAATAAATCATTTTAGGTTAGACATATGTCAACAAAACATCATTAATACGTCAACTTCTATTACCGCGTGTGAAGAGCACATAAACGAATGGAGTCACATTTGAATTGCAAAAAGAGGTGAGTTTAGTCGAAATTATTTTTTTGGTCTTTAGTGAGGTATGGATTTGGAGTTTATTAATCATTTCAGTTTTCCTTACAAGTAGAGTAATTTTTTTTTGTGATTTTTAAAATAGTCCAGTCATTTGGTAGTTTTACCTGGAAAGTTTTCCGGGAGTTTTGAAATTTGGTGAGTTTATAGATTTCGACGTGCTCTTTTCGAAATTTCACTTTGCCACCTCGTAACTGTGCCGCTCGCGCCGCCATTTTGGAAAAATGACACTCAAAAATAGTTTTTTGAGAATAACTTCGTTCCGACTCAATTTACGATAAAAATAGTTCAGAATTAAAATTAAACTAGAGAAAATTTCCTACATTTATGTCCTAACTAGCTGTTGCCAGCGGCTTCGCCCGCTACAACTCGAAAATTATCCCACGGGAAGATAAAATCGGGATAAAAACTATCCTATGTGTTAATCCAGGGTATAGCCTATCTACATACCAAATTTCAACCAAATCGGTCCAGCCGTTTATGCGTGAAAGAGTAACAAACATCCACACATCCATTCTCACAAACTTTCACATTTATAATATTAGTAGGATAACGATTTTCGTAAAATCAATAGTGACGGCGTACGAGCGCCGCAAATTGTAATTTAAAATGTGTTTGCGCTAATAACGCGTTTCCACACCACCTTGAGGTAGAGTTAGAAGCGCGTTTTTAGGGTTCCGTACTTCAATAGGGAAAATCCCTTAAAAAAGGAACCCTTTTATGATCACTCTCTTGTCCAACTGACGTCGTGTGTCCGTCTGTCCGTGGTTCACCACCGATTTTCTTAGGAAGGGGCTATGCTTTTACTACTATTGTTTTATAACGTTACAATTTGTTCTACTAGAGAATCGATGTCCTGAGAGCATAGTCAACTGTCTAATGGTATTCAAAGTGATTTGCATTTCTGCAGAACTTTTAGGATCGAACTAAATGACTTTCAGTAGCTTATGTCGGTCGTTGTATTTGTTGTTGTGTTTCAAAGAAAGAGAATGTTAACGTAAGTAGTAAGTTAATAAAGGCTATTTTTATTTTATTTTATGTCGGTCATAGTCCAGCACCCCCTGGACCAAGACGTCCGCATGTAGTAACATAACATCACTCCTTGTGAACACTGGACACCCCACACACATTTCACCAATTATGTTTAAGTCCCATGTAATAGGTGGCGAGCCTATTGCCATCAACCGGCCACAAATTCAGACTCCGTGGCCTCTACTGAAGAATTCCTGATGGAAAAACGCAATAACACTTCACCCGACCTGGGAATCTTACCCAGGATCAAGCAAAGTAGTCGCACTTGCGATCACAAGAATATTCCCTTTTTTTTTTAGCGTAGTTGTATAATGGTTTACGGCGCTCGTACGCCGAAACTATTGGTTTTAAATAAGGAAAAAAAAGGTTATGACATAAATTGTAGGAAATTTTCTCTACTATTATTTTGTATAGATATGTTTTTCTTGTAAAATGCGTCGGAAAGGAGTTATTATCAAAAAACTGCTTTTAGGCGCCATTTTTGCAATATGGCGGCGCGAGCGGCAAAGATACGAGGTGGCAAAGTTAAAATTCGGAAAGAGCACGTCAAAATCTATAAAATTACCAATTTTCAAAATTCAGATTGTTTTTTATCTTATCAAAGATAAAAAACAATCTGAATGTTATTATGCTCCACTTGAATGTTGATGGTTTTTATTCCAGAAATAAAAGGGAGCAACAACATGATATTGATAACGAATATAAAGAAGTTGAAGAAAACGTGAGTTCTCTCATTTTATTTACTTCTAGCTTTTGCCCGCGGCTTTGCCAACGTGGATGTCGGAAATATCAAAAATGACGATTTTCCATACTACAAACTTTTATTCCCTGTTTCCCCCTTGAGAGTTGAATTTTGAAAAATCTTTTCTTAGTGGATGCTTACGTCATAAGAGAAATACGTGTGCGAAATTTAACGTTTCTTGGTCTAAGGGTTTGTATCCTCGGTCAGTCAGCTTTGCATTAATTTTATATATACAGATATATTAAGATCTTCCCAGTACTAGAGCTTGGCATAAATAGTATTTTTCCAAGTTGATTTATACTTCTTTCAGGGTTCTAAAACTGCCGACATCAGCGGAATAATAATATTAATAACAGTCATCAAATAATTAAATTTCCAAAATGTCCAGCTACTTCTGTTGCTGACCGTACAAATAGATACAAGATGTAGTATCTGACGAATGGGAAGTGATGGCATGGTAAGAGATGAGAAAATCGGGGGAACGGGAGAAAAAAGCGGCAGACAAAGTAGGAAAGGTTACTAAAGATGGTTACCAATAATAGATTTGTAAACTTAGATGGTTGTTGCGGTAAACGTTCATACAGAACTAATTATGCTGCACTATTGGCGATTTCGTAAAGTTCTTTTCATGGAAGTTAAAAACAAATACTGATGTATTTGTGCTTGAGTGGGAAAGGCAAATGAGATAGTAAAACAACATGAGTGTTTTAAAAATTATAGCGGATCTTCAACAGCTATGGAATCCACTATTATCGCCGAAGGATTTAAACAGTCTATAGAAATGCATTCGTATCTATGGAAGATCATAGCTAATGGAGACAGTACCACTTATACACAAATACTTGACAATACTGTATCTCTCAATCACGGTCGAAAAGATTGGTTGCAAAAATCATATATTTAGAAAGAACAATGTGCAAAAATGTATGGACACCGTCCCCGAAAACGAAATCAGTCACAATAATAATAGGGTAGTTCACAAAAAAAAAAAATTAGTCCATCAGATACATTTCCAAAAAATAATGGACACATATTTTTTCTTTTTTCACGTAAACAAAAGATGAAGACTATACAGTATACAGTGCTTCGAAAAGTCGTGTGACGTCACAAACTTAGTACTTTTTTACCCTGAAAGTGACGCCCCTCATAGTCTTTGACACGTCTTAGTTTCGTAAATTTTGATTAATTTGATAAAACAAAAAACACGTATCCAATATTTTTCGATAATCTAACAGACGAACTAATTAGATGTTTTTGGTGAAACACCCTATTATGTTACCGATCCCGATGCTTGTTTTTTTTAATTATTACTGTGGAATGATATCGTTCGTAGTGTTCACACCTCGGAACCTCGGAAAACATAATTTAAAAATATTAACAACAAATAAGATTTTAAAGATACGAAAGTACATAAATGTATCGCCATAAAAAATCATGGCTTACAAAATCTGCAGCAATCAGACAACATAAAAAATCTGCACCAAGATATTACGAACCCTGCCATTTATCATGCATTTGAAGCCACCTCAAATATTTTTATTACAAGAATCATGGTGATTCTTGTAATAAAAATATTTGAGGTGGCTTGATACAGGTAAAGGTCGCGCCATGTAAAAAGAACGCTGGCGGTCAAGATTTATCGGCCTATTTGGTGGTAAGAGGTGGGGGTGGTATTTATGTTCTTTCTATAAAATTAGTTTACTGATATGTTGTTTTTTTTTTAAATATTTTGTGTTATTGTATACTTTTGTCATTTCGTTCCCATTACCTATTGTAGAAAGGAGGCCTGTGTCTCAGCAGTGGGAACATTATATAGGCTGGTGATGGTGATGATGATGATGTAGTTTAAAATAGGTTCTCTTAAAATAGGTTTTCTTAAAATAAAGTTTTTATTTTATTTGTTGTGTGGAGCTCTGTCATTTTTCGATTTTATAGTTATAAGTCTGTTAATAAGATTGACATCTTAATATTATGTTGTACACTAAATCTATACGTCTTGGGCTTCCTAGAATATACCAGAGAATGAATTAAGTATTAAAATCGGTTCAGTAGTTTACGCTGAAATTGCGAACAAATATTATTATGCATACAAATAGACGAGTTTTTGAAAAGTAGATTAAATATAGATAAAAGTAAATTAATGTGTTAAAAATATTGATAATACATGCACCACGTTTTTATTATAAGAACACAAAAAGAATAGAAATAATAATTTGTTATCATACCTTCATTACTTAATGAATTCGTATTACATATTAAAAAATGGTTGAAAATTAATTATTTGTATTATTTTATATTTGTCTACTCCATACCTCCTGTGTGCTAATATTTCAAGAATTTCAAGTAGTGCGTGACAAGGACAACCGCGTAAACCCTCGTAAACTGCATTGCGCGCGCGGGGGCGCCGAGGAAATCACGCCCATCGAGCTATGACTTATTTTCGGCATAGCCCGTTAAAATATTCAAGACAGGCAAAATCGTATAAATTAGAGTTTAATTATTCCATTGTCTTGCAATCTTCACAATGGATCTGTTACCATTGTCAAAAGATATAGAAAGTGTATATGAAATACAGACCGGGTTAAAAATCTTCTTTGTTTGTAGTTCTAGTATGTTGTGATGTAATTTAAAGTTAATAAAGTTATATAACGCGACGCCTGTGTTCATTGAAGTGTGTAAACATAAATATGTGTGTACATAAACATTGTCGGGGCTGCGGGTTGTTCGAAAGAGATACCGCGTCCTCGACACAAAGGGCTAAGAAGGAACATTGTTTTTAGTCAGTACAAGTCTGACCCTGCCTTCCGCTCCGTCCAGAGCAGGAGGAGTCATTTGATGATTTCCAATAATCCAAAAAAAAAAAGTGTACATAAACATAACATAACATCACGCCTGTAATCCCCAAAGGGTTAGGCAGAGGTGTACCTTATTAGGTACACCCATATTTCACCAGTTATATTTCATCATCATCATCATTTCAGCCATAAGACGTGCACTGCTGAACAAAGGACTCCCCCAGAAGGGGGCGATTCGCCATAATCGCCACGCTTGGCAGGCGGGTTAGCGATCGCAGTATGGTTGTTGCGAAGGCACAGAGAACGCTGCTACCCATGTTCTGGTAAGTCCCTTAGTCGCCTCTTACGACACCCACGGGAAGATTTGGGATGGTGCTATTCTTTACGTCCGACACCATACGGAGAAAAATTAAATAGTTTTATTTAAGCCCCATTTAATAGAGGGCGAGGCTGTTTTTCCTACTATTCCACCATTACTTTCTGATTAATTTCGTTGCGAGATCCAAGACAGTTACAACGTTTCTCTGGGTCTTCGTCGAGCTTCATTGTCTCGGCACTTTTCTGGTGGTCACCACTGTTGATTCTGGCTTTCAAGACTTTGCAGTGGTTTGGAAATAATGCGGTGGGATTGTCCAAGAATAAAGTTCGACTGCTGAACTCGAGGTTTTGAACATGCTGCGCGTAAAGGGTTTTTTTTTTTTTATTTTCTTAGCAGCAGCCAGAGTCTAGATCTATGCCATGATTATAGGAATAGGCTCTCCCTCTTATACTTCTAGTTTTATCGGTCTAAGGGCTCGTTTACGGAGACGCGGGGCGTCGCGCGGCGCGTGCAGAAGACTCGTCTCGAGCTTTTTTTATTCATTTACTGAGAAGCGCGTCCACCGCCACGAACGCTGCATTTTAATCTAACGAGCAAAAATTGCTTCTCGTAAAATCGACGTTTGAAATCGTTAACGTTTTCATACATCGCCATGTGTTTAAATTAAAAAGGCACAACGCGCCGCGTGACGCCCCGCGTGTCCGTAAATGAGGCCTAAAGTCCTTAGAAATGTCCGAGAGAGATAAATTCTCAATTAAATACATGTTTTGTGGGGTTAACCATAATTGGCGAAATGTGTGTATACTATAATTAGCGTGTAACTATACTATAATTTGATACACCACTGCCTAAACGTTCGTAGAAGTCAGGAAGATGTTGTAGCAATATACGTTTAAAGGCGGAAATTGTGGATAACAAGTTGATAAAATCTTCCGGAAAATATAAAGATTGTGTAATCATACTTTCCGGGCTGACTTTACTCTTCGTGCGTTTTTTTTTTTAGTTTTTTGTAATTTAAACATTTGTGGGAGAAATAGACTTTTATTCGCACGGAGTCTGGGTTTTGTTTGTTCTTTATGAATAGGTAAATATTGATATTCATATAACATCACGCCTTGTAAACCCTGGAGGGTTAGGCAAACACTCACATTTCGCCAGTTATATTTGAGTCCCCAGTAATAGGGGCAAGCCTATTGGCATAAACCGCGCACAAATCTATACCCCGTAGCTGCTACTGAGAAATTCTACAGATAAACAGACAAACAAAATTCTGCCTCAAACATATATTTATGAAAATCCTGTTTTTCAATAAGCCTACTATTAAATAACGTATCTTCAGATAATCGGCCGGAAGTAGTGCGCCCTTGATTGCAACATGCCGGAAGTGACGCTCGGCCGCGCACGCGCTGCTTTTACGTGCGGCGCAAGTTACAAGCGGAAGCGAATTTGTGAAAGATTTATTTTATGAGCAGAAGCGATTTTTATTACATCGGTGGTTATGGAATCGGGCGATATGTAAGTTTTATGTTTTTTTCAATTTATCTCATAAGGAAATACAGGCGTAACATTAATTGTTATGCTAGTGAATATTCCATATATTTTTGCTAGGTAGGACTCCTAATAGTTCTTAGTTCATAAAAAATTGCTACGAAATAAGTTAGTAATAAACCATAAAGGTGCTATCGCTTATTTTTATTTATTACTGTTGCTGTTCCCGGCATGCGTTGCAATGCCCTTTTTCCTACCTACTACGTGCCTGTGTACCAACTACCTACCTACCTACTACCCTACCTACCGACTACCCAACCTACCTACTACCCTACCTACCTACTACCCTACCCGACCTACCTACTACCCTACCTACCTACTACCCTACCTACCTACCTACTACCCTACCTACCTACTACCCGACCTACCTACTTACTACCCTACCTACTACTCTACCTACTACTCTACCTACTACTCTACCTACTACCCTGCCTACCTACCTACCACTTTTTCACCTTTTAAACCTTCCCTGGACTTCCACGAATAATTCAACACTATAATTAGCCAAATCGGTCCAGCCGTTCTCGAGTTTTAGCGAGACTAACGAACAGCTATTCATTTTTATAAAATATAGCTGTACCCCACGTGCGTTGCAATGCCCTTTACCTGCCTATGTACCAACTACCTACCACCTACCTATTACCTACCTACCTACATACTACTAATTTCTCACCTTCTCTGGACTGCCACAAATGTTTCAAAACCAAAATTAGACAAATCGGTCTAGCCGTTCTCTAGTTTTAGCGCGACTAACTAACAGCAATTAATTTTTATATTATACGCAAACAAAATTTTAAAAATCGTTTTTCTATTGGGAAAGAAACAGTAATTATTTGTGATTATTGTGATAATGTCGTATGGTCTGTTTGAAGTTGTCATTCGTTGACTGAACAACTGAACGTCACTCAATTGTTTTGCCTTCCCGGAACCTCTCCACTAACACTTGAACTTTATGGGTACGGTATTAAAGCTCAAATTGATTTTACGTTTTAGTTAGAAAACGTTTGTATGGGAAAAAGAAAAGGGCTGTTTTTAGGGCTTTTCCGGCCATTATTCGAATTTTTCTCGCCGTAAAAACCATCCTTGAACTTCAACGAACATTTAAAAAAAAAAATCAGCCAAATCGGTCAAGCCGTTTTCATGCCAAGTCGTGACAACGGAAAACGGGTTTCATTTTTATTTCATTACTAGCTGTTCCCGGCATGCGTTGCAATGCCCTTTTTCCTACGTACTACCTGCCTGTGTACCAACTACCTAGCTACCTACTACCTCCTACCCTACCTACCTACTACCCTACCTACCTACTACCCTACCTACTACTCTACCGACTACCCTACCTACTCTACTATCCTACTTACTACCCTACCTACTACTCTACCTACTACCCTGCCTCCCTACCTACCACTTTCTCACCTTTTAAACCTTCCCTGGACTTCCACGAATAATTCAACACTATAATTAGCCAAATCGGTCCAGCCGTTCTCGACTTTTAGCGAGACTAACTACAACAATTAATTTTTATATTATACGCAAACACCATTTGAAAAATCGTTTTTCTATTGGGAAAGAAACAGTAATTATTTGTGATTATTGTGATAATGTCGTATGGTCTGTTTGAAGTTGTCATTCGTTGACTGAACAACTGAACGTCACTCAATTGTTTTGCCTTCCCGGAACCTCTCCACTAACACTTGAACTTTATGGGTACGGTATTAAAGCTCAAATTGATTTTACGTTTTAGTTAGAAAACGTTTGTATGGGAAAAAGAAAAGGGCTGTTTTTAGGGCTTTTCCGGCCATTATTCGAATTTTTCTCGCCGTAAAAACCATCCTTGAACTTAAACGAACATTTAAAAAAAAAAAACAGCCAAATCGGTCAAGCCGTTTTCATGCCAAGTCGTGACAACGGAAAACGGGTTTCATTTTTATATATAAGATAGATATAGATTTCAGTTTTTTTTTTATTTCATTTTATTGAGATAATTTTTAAATATTTTTTTTTTAAATAAATATAATAAAAAAGAAATAAATCTTAATTTAAAAAAAAATACAATTCTTATATTCGAGTCTAAAGAAAAATAACTTAGCAGTACCGAAGTCTAAAGAAAAAAAACCCGCTAACATTTCTATCAATAACTACATAACATACCACTCCCCCCGTAATCCCCGAAGCGTTATGGAAATCTGTACCTTATTATAGTACACCCGGATTCCACCACACATTTTCAAGTCTCAAATAATACGGGGTGAACCTATAGGCTGTCATGTCGTCGATCGTCCATAATAACTTTTTTTTTATTTTTTTTATTAAAAAAATGCCCCATTCTAGGAATATCTCCTGTATCGTGGATGCGTTTACAAACATTTAAAATCACATACGCAAACCAAACACCCAGACGCTGAAGAACTATCTGTAGGCCATACAAATATTTGTTCCGTGCAGGGATCGAACCCGGAACACCCAGCGCAGCAGTGAAGCGCTCAGCCACTGCGCCAACCGTGCTGTCAAAATTTGGACATACAAAATCACATACCACGTCTTGCAAACATCCTAGTGTCAAAGGCTAATCACAATATGAAGCAATACATCAAGCTATCATCAGATAGTTGTGCGGAAGCTGACGACCCTTGATTATCGTGCTGAGTCTCGCCGGAAGACGGCAAGCTTGAATGCACGAGCGGCTTTTTGCGTGTGGTACAGACATGGGATGTCGCGACAGCGGATTATTCACTTGACAGCTTAGCATAAGCATTAGCGTAATCAGCCTATAATGTTCACCGCTGGGACGCAGGCCATTTCTCAACGAGAGAGAGTGGGTTGGTAGATGTCACATGTCTTTGAATTTTTGGTTCTAAGACACAATGTTTTCCTTCACCGTTTTGAAAGTAGTGGTGATGATATAAATTACACGAAGTAGCGCCCCTGCCTGGGTTTGAACCTACGACTTACTTCTCGTAATTCGGGGCCGCCACCAGTGGACCACGGCTGCTCTCACTTGACAGCTTGCCGAGTATTTTTTTGGGATAAACCCCACTCTATTCCCAAACTCCTGAAAGCCAGAATCAACAGTGGTGACCACCAGAAAAGCGCCGAGACATTGAAGCTTGACGAAGGCCTAGATAAATCTTTTAACTATCTTGGATCCCGCAACGAGATTAATCGGAAAAGGATAACTTGACGAGATTTGCGTCCCACAAAAATAAGTATAATCATCCTATACGTTGCTTATGTCAGGACACAGGCCTCATCTATGAGAAAAGTGGGCTATAATTCACCAGGCGGGCCCAATGTGCAAGCTGTCATATCTCTTAATTTTTTTTCCGTAGGATATTTTTTCACGGTGATTTTCTTTGTTCTGTGTGTGAAAATCCTCACAGATGTCCTCCATTTTGGAGTGAACAGAGGTTTCTGTCAGACTCTAACTGACTGAAAACCGCCAGGGGGGATTTTTTTTCAGAAAAAACAGGAAACACCGACCTCATCGATTTTTCTAAAAATTATTTCAACCACTTTTTAATATTTGTGTTCATAAAATCAATTTGCGCTATAACCATCATTAATCTTCTAACTTACACCACACCCCACAAGCTTGTAATCAGTCGCGGCGGCGCGTTGTTTCCTCAACCCCACCGCACCTGACACCTTTCACCAAGTGTACATTGGCCAATGACAATTATTATTATAGCTACATGTATTCACGGATGAACGGATGGATGGACGGACGGACAATCGACTAATGTCTATGTTTGTTGCAGTTTTTGATGATGTTCTAACCGATTTGTAAAAAAGAAGGAGTTTGGTAACTAGCTACCTACCATATTATTCAAAAATTAATAACATAACATAACATCACCCGTGTTTGAGTCATCGAAAAACTAACCCTTGGCTACGAAGTGTAGTGGCCAATAAGGAAATCTTTAAATAGACTACGCGCCCAAGTTGGACGCTGAAGATCCAATCTGGCTAGATGGGGTATAATCGACCCATCTCTGATTGAATGTGAGTGTGGAGCCCCAACACAGGACATGCCACACCTTCCCTCCTGCCCGTCGTGCCCAACTTATTCCACGTTCAAAGACTTAAACGAGGCAACCGAAAGAGCTATCCAGGTTGTTACGTACTGGTCGGACAAAATTTGAGTTGTCGAATCGAAAAGAAGAAGATCATTCGTGTAATAACCGAATTGTTAGAGGTGTTCATAATAATAATACACCCACATTTCGCCAGTTATGTTAAAGTCCCATTTGATAGGGTCGAGTCCATTGCCACCCACCATAGCCACAAATATAGAATCAGTGGCTACTACTGAGAAATTCATAATGAAAAACTAAATAACTATTTGCTCGATCCGGGAATCGAAGTCAATATCTCATGCTCAGTCATTGCGGTTGCTTGCGACCACCACCAGACCAACGATGCAGCCGCAATTGAAGCCACTAATTAATCTCTTAAATCACCACATAATGGTAAAACAACAACAATTTAAATAATAATGGTCTACATTTCTTTTAACATTTCTCCTTTTGCAGGTCTGCTGGCAGAAATTTCTTGTGAAATAAGCTTAGACATGAAGGGCTCAGAAGGAACATGGATGGTTGTTAGTCAGTAGAAGCCTGACACTCCCTTTCGCTCTGCCCAAGAGCGGGAGGGGTCATTTGATGATTTTCCACCCAACATAAAAAAAAAAAAAAAAAAAAAAATAAGCAGTACCTTTGTACTCATTTGTTATATTATAATATTTTTCCTGTGTTGTCTACTGTGTGTACATAAATAGTAAAATAAATAAATAAATAAGAATTAACAACGACTTCGTCAGGTCATATTCCCGGGTCGGGCAAAGTATTGTAGGGGTTTTCATCAGGAATTTCTCAGTAGGCTGGCTTTGTGCCCGGTTGCTGGCAATATTATGCTCCCGTCGCGTCGGGGCTGCGGGTTGTTCGCAAGAGATACCGCGGCCTCGACATGAAGGTCTAAGAAGGAACATGGGTGGTTTTTAGTCAGTAGAAGTCTGACACTCCCTTCCGCTCTGCCCAAGAGCGGGAGGGGTTATTTGATGATTTTCCACCCACCATAAAAAAAAAAATGGCAATATGCTGGTAATATAATGTTTAACTCCATGGGTCTCATGGAGTTAAACATTATTGGTGAAATGTGAGGGTAGTGTAGTCTATTAAATAAATAAATCTCTGCCTAACTTCGAAGTTTAGAGGCGTGATATTATGCATATATGTTATGTTTACTCATCAGCTGATGTTTCGCAAACCATAGGTATTTAAACAGTAAATAAGGTTGTTTAAACACAACATGCAATTATGTATGTTACGCACATATTAATCATTGCTGGCGTGTGTGTAGAGAGCAGCGCTGCGGTGACCCAGTAGTGGCGGCCCCGTCTTACGCACAGTAAGACGTGGGTTCGAGCCCAGATAGACGCATTACTTAGTGTAATTCATTTCATCACCACTGCTGTCAAAACAGGTGGTGAAATTAATAAAAATAAACAGTGGCTTTCTGGTGACTATGGTTTCTTCTTTTTGTTTGTTTTTATTAGCTGTAAGTCTTCCAGGTACTAAATAAATAAATAAATATCGCGAGAAAACCGGCCTGTCTTTAAACCTAAAATTCGAAGACATGTGACATCTACCAACCCGCACTGGGCCCGCGTGTGTATATAGTCCATTCCTTCTCATAGAAAGAAGCCTGTGTCCCTAGTAGTGCGAATATTATAGGCTGACAATACACAACATACAATTATAATTCATCATCAGCCTATAATGTTCCCACTGCTGGGACTCAGGCCTCCTCTCTAGAAGAGGGATGGGCTATAATATCCACCACGTGGGCCCAGTGCGTGTTGGTAGACATGACTTCGAATTTTTTGGTTCTAAGACATGCCGGTTTCCTCACGATGTTTTCCTTCACCGTTTTGAGAGCAGCGGTAATGAAATAAATTACACAAAGTAATGCGGCTGCCTGGGTTCGAACCCACGGCTTACTGTTCGTAAGTTGGGGCCGCCACCACTGGGCCACCGCTGCTTTTAAAGTATGTTATATACATATTAGTCATTGCTATCTCAACACTACTATTGGCAGATTGGCCGACTTTCATCCGTGTACTGATGACGTCATACGGCTGTCTCCAATTCGGTTGCCAAATAGGGCGATTATTGCTTTTCCTCTTAAAGAAATTAGTCAGCGTCCTACGAGTTTGAAAAGAGAAGAGGCAGTATTGATATAGCAGATGCCTGCGGCTTAGCCCGAGTGGATGTCGGTAAAATTATATACTAAAACCTTCCTAGAGAACTACTCTATCCATTGGTGAAAACAGCATGAAAATCGGTGTAGCAGTTTTGAGTTTATCGCGAACAGACAGACGCGGCGGAGGATATTGTTTTATAATAATTATGTAGTTAATAGTTCGGCACGGTTGGCGCAGTGGCTAAGCGATTAGACTGCTGCGCTGCGTGTCGCGGGTTCGATCCCCGCACGGAACAAATATTTGTATGGCCTGCAGATAGTTGTTCCGGGTCTGGGTGTGTTTGTGTATGTGAGTTTAAATGATTGTAAACGCACCCACGACACAGGAGAAATTCCTAGTGTGGGGCAACGTTTTATGAAAAAAAAAAGTTATGCCTCTTATTTCGTAACAACACCAAGTTTCCTCCGTGCCTCAGAAGTTCAGTACACACGGGAAGCCATTGCTCTCGGCTGTCATTTGTAAAGTTTTGACAGTCGTTACAGGTTGTCAGTGGCCCGAAAGTCTGACAACAAGTCTTACCAAGGCCCCAAGGGGTATCGTATTACCCAGTACTAACTGGGTCGTGAAGGTCAGATACGCAGTCGCTCTATGCAAATCACTGAAATTCAGTTGCAACCAGGTAAGACTTGCAACCCAGATCCTAACGTATTTGGGAAAAGGAAATGGCTTCAAATCTTGTGGAATATGATTGAAAAAATATAACACTCTTTTTTTGGGGCAGTCGTGTAATAAGGAGCTGACAGTTTGCAGAGGGCTCTCCCTTAAACCCTTTTTTTTTTTGTCGGGTGGAAAATCATCAAATAACCCCTCCCGCTCTTGGGCAGAGCGAAAGGGAGTGTCAGGCTTCTACTGGCTAAAAAAAAACCACCCATGTTCCTTCTTAGCCCTTCATGTCGAGGCCGCGGTATATCCTGCGAACAACCCGCAGCCCCGACGGGGTAGGGACCCCATCGGGGCTGCGTAAACCTTGTATTCTATTAAACCCTGTATTCTATTCAATGATATTAAATTGTTTACTTTTTTTAGACGCGTCATATCACTTCGCTTCGCCTCGGTAACCCACATAAACGCTGAGTCAAACTTATTTCACATACTAGATCCGGCATTGCAATTCATTCTCTTTGGTCTTTCTCACTAATGGCAGTATTACAATCAGTTCTCCGTACCATACACGGAAAGTACGTGTACTACTTCACTATCATCACTACATAGTATAAAACAAAGTTGCTATCGCTGTCTTTCCGTCCCTATGTATGCGTATATCTTTAAAACTACGCAACAGATTTTGATGCGGTTTTTTTAAATAGATAGAGTGATTCAAGAGGAAGGTTTTAGCATATAATTTGACCGACATCCACACGGGTGAAGCCGCGGGCATCAGCTAGTTCATAATAAACCAGTCTAGCTGGATGGTGTGGTTTTGAAAGAATTTGGGTTTAAATTAAATGATTTGACAGTTACATAACATCACGCCTGTAATCCCCAAAGGGTTAGGTAGAGGTGTAACTAAATGGGACTCCAACATTTCTGAAGTTGTGCTTTAAGCGACATGTAATAGGGGTGGGAATATCGCCAGCAACCGGGCATAACTCCTCCAGTCCATTTGTCAGACATTTCTCTGGATAAATATGAGTCAAAATCGAAAGTCATTAATACCGATTTTCAGCCTCTTTAGATTAAAAAAGAAGTTGAGAATCAGTGAAGAGAAGAATGTATTTGTTTCCATTGTATTATGCAAAAATAGTTATGATAATCGAAATCATGTCAAATTTCGTTCGTAATTATTTAATTTACAATTACACGCTATCTAAATTTTAGCCTATTGTTTATATAATAACTTAGAGGTGTAACAATGTAACTATACCGTCAATCGACACTTGAATAGTGGGTTACATCTCTAAAATACGATTCAGTTACGATTAAATCGATTCACCTGAATAATTTCTTGTGCTAAATAATATAATATTACATAAATATATTGATGTTCAAGTGTTTCCGATTGTTTTTGTTCGCATTCTTTTTTTGTAATTATCCGGTTTTGGTTCGAGCTCGTTAAGATAGTGAATAATTTGACGAAAGCAATGATTGACTCTAATGTGTTACAATTGGTTACTTTCCAGACTAAAAAAACATGATTCTGTTTAGTCAGTCAGTTAGATTATAAATTATCGAAAAATATATTGGATACGGTCGTGTTTTTTGTATTATCAAACTAATAAAAATTAACGAAAAGTTTTTTTTTTGTATGTATCAGAAAATGACTAAGAGGTTTCAAATCAAGGTAAATAGTTATCGAAAAACCCCAGCAACATTAGCAAATAGGAAGCCACATAATAAATCACAAGATGGTTATCTGCTGTCGTATCCTATATTTCTTAATTTCTCTATATGGAAATACCTATTTCGCTTTACCCGTAGCCTCGTAGGCTTATTTTGAAATAGTTTTGGAAAAACGCTTTAAATTATTGCATATAATGTGTGATTTCAGCCTTGTGGTTTTTTGTCAAGGAGAAGGTGACAAGATGCGATGGTGAGATGAAATTGGGTATTCTTTAGAATTAATTAATGACTGGTCGACACTTGAGCTGACTGTTTGACGTGACCAGAGGGCTGGCTCTTTCTTTTGCGAAAGAATTGCATTGCCATTGGACGAGGTAATGCTACCAACGTTGGAGAACTTTGACGCCTAAGTGTTCCATTGTCGTCGTTGTATATTTAAAGGGTGTAAAAGTACCGTTAACGCAAACGAAGGGTACTTGTTCTTCCATCGGGGCTGCGGGTTATTGGAAAGAGATACCGCGGCCTCGGCGCAAGGGCTAAGAAGGAACATGGGTGGTTTTTAGTCAGTAGAAGTCTGACACTCCCTTCCACTCTGCCCAAGAGCGGATGGGGTTATTTGATGATTTTCCACTCGTCAAAAAAAAAAAACGCACCCGCAGCCCCGACGGTTCAGACGGTCATTTAGATTGAAAACTAACTGCATAATACATCAGCTTTAAATGTCATGCTTGTACATGTGACATACCTGCATTAAATGTACAATTTGCAATTGCTAACGACAGCACAATTAATACTTTGGTTAGTAATATAAGTAAAAGGTAATCATCATTAATCTAACTGCCGCACTCAGAGAGCTTTAATGATTACTTAAGCCATCACTTAGTAAAGGTTTTGACAGTTTTGTCATACATTATTATGTCAAACCTTTACTTAGTAACGGCTTAAGTAATCATTAAATATCTCTGAGTACCGCAGTTAGTAAAGCTTTGGACAGTTTTGTCATACAAAAGTATGTCAAATCTTTACTAAGTGACGGCCTAAGTAATCATCAAAACTCTCTGAGTGCGGCAGTAAGTGTTGCAATGGAAACATTAGATTTGTTCTCCATTTGCATCACATAATATGAAATTCCATTTTGACTAGACATTTTAACCCTTTTTGACTTCAACAGCTAGGATAGTTTCTCACGCATCAATTTATTCATTTAACCAGTATTTGGGTTGTGGGAATCAGAAAACAATCGCTCCATTTTAAATACTGGTATTCAGAAAGCCTAGCAGATGTGCCAATGGGCGTGATATTTCATAAGTGAGACAAACATCTGACTAACCTTCTCCTAAACATGCTGTGGTCGGATTCCAGTCAAAGATGTGGAATGGCAGACTCCCCCAACGGCTTAACAAGCATTCCGAGTCACGGAGGGATCTCGGTATGTAATTGGTGGTCACTCATTTACGGACCAACCAAGCCACGCGCAGTTTAATTTGGCTGAAGATGGACACGAGCGTAGCTTCTCCTAGATAAGACAAGCATCCATACTACAATTGGATACCTATCTTTTCAATACACTTCCTCGAAAACTGGCTCTTATTGCACTACGTTTAGGTTCGACATGGAACGTATTTCGCACGCGTGCATTTTTCTTATTTTTCCGCAACCAAGGGCGGGAAAGAAAATTAGCACTGTTAACTATACCTTAAAACTAAGTCCAAATCGATTAAAACATAGAATTTTTTTTTTCGTCATTTTGATTTGCGTCTTTACGGCATAAATAATTTTTGAATATTAAATTGTGTTTGTAAAAAGAATACTACAAATAAACATGATTATTTTAAACAATTTTTTATTTTTATGAACAAGTAAACATTTATTTGTGTTCTTAATTTAAAAAATATTTGATTTTATATTTTTCCTGTGAGGCTGTTTAGTGGCTTCATACCTTTTGCTTCTTCTTGAACCTGGCGAAATCAAACCGCGAAAAAAAGCAACGTAAATCGTAGTCTCATAAAAGTTGATAACAAAAATATGTACTTATCGTTTTATTAGTTAATTTCTTCGAAAGTGTTTTGAATAACGTCGTTTGATACACGTGGAAATTTGTTATTGCATTTCTTGACCCCATGAACATGCTCGCCATACGGACTATTCTTCACATAATATTACACCCACAATTCGCCGTTTATTTCTTATGTTTAAGTCCTATGTAATACGGGGCGACCCCATTTCCTTAAACCGGGTACAAATGCAGACAATGCTACTGAGAAATTTCTGTTGAAAAATTCCATTAAGACGAGGTGAATAGACGACTTTTAAGTATTTGAGGGGGTGAAGTAGATGAAGTGGGACACGAGTAGCCCCGCCTACTGCGTGTTGCACCGCGCGAATTTCATTGATGCGCATCTTTCATTATATTTAGAAGCGTTATTTCACTGCATAAGTTAAGTTAAGTTACTCATAAATATGACCAAGATTAACATAATATTTTTTTAGCTGCTCTAAAATGTATACAATTGGCTAAAAAAATGTTTTGTGAAGCCTATTTTGACTGCACACAGCGCCTTAACATTTTGCGACCACTTAACCTGCGTAGCAGTCTTCACCCATTACAAAATATTTGGTCAACTCCGAGTCTAAACGGATCTGACTAAAAATCATTACACATTTTGTTTAGTAGGAACTCACTGTAACCATTTTGTAATATCACCCGCAAATAAACATAGTCATTGCGAGTTGCAACGTTTATTTTGTAAAACAGTGAATCATTTTATAATATGTTGTACAATTGAGACATGTGTTTTGTGCTATCCGCGTTCTTGATTCAGTATAAAGAATTTTGAAAGTATTTTTGTATTGTATAGGAATTTAGAAATAGTGTGGTTTGATCGCGTGATTCTATTGTGTAAAGATGGGCTAAGAATTGGCTTCAAACTAGATTAGATTTATGTATGAGCTTACTAATTCGCTTCGCCAGCGTGGAGTTCGATAATTGTCACACGGGATCATACTACCTGGATAAAAAGTATCCTATGTGTTAACTATCTGCGTGTCAAACATCTAAATCCGTTCTGTATATTGCTTTAACATGTGAGACTAACAACCACCCTTTTTTTTTCTTTTTTGGGGGGTAGGAAATCATCAAGTAACCCCTCCCGCTCTTGGGCAGAGCGAAAGGGAGTGTCAGACTTCTACTGACTAAAAACCACCCATGTTCCTTCTTCGCCCTTCATGTCGAGGCCGCGGTATCCCTTGCGAACAACCCGCTGCCTCGACAGAAATGTGGAACAACCACCCTGTTCGCGATTAACTCAAAAACTGCTGAACCGATTTTCATGCTGTTTTCACCAATGGATAGAGTGAGTTAGGAAGGTTTTATTATATAATTTGTCAAGTTTTTGTTTACATTGGCTAAAATATAATGATATTAGTTGGAGGTGTTGGAAAAAAAAATAAACCGTCCGGGAACTTTCGGGGGAAGCCGTGTGGTTATTTATAATATAAGTAGGACTTTTTTATTTTATTTTTATTGATAAGAACAGCAAACAGTTACATTATAAAAACTTACAATTAATTTAACATACAATCAATTTGGTTATACTTATAAAGTAACCCACAACGCTGCCCAGAAGTAGGCGTAAAGTTTAGGTAAAAAGAGAGCTAATCACTAGGAACATTAATAGCAGTACGTATGACTATTAAATAAAGTCAAATGATAAAAAAACAGCGACTTTGAAGGCATTAGACAACGCGCCCCACTTATCTAACCTGTCAGAACACTGATTTTATACAGAGCAGTTAAGCAAGAGGTCTCAAAACTCAAAATCTCTCTGAAACTACGAACTGACAACCTAATTTCTAAATCTGAAGTCCGGCTACATTATAAAAGTGTAAATTACTTCATAATTTGCTCATTTACCGTTAAAATGGTGTTTTAAAGCAGTTTTTAAAGAGTTAAATGACGCATTTAAAGTGGTTTAACGCTTTAAATGACATTACAAATTGTAATAGAATTTTTGGAAAAGTGGAGAGTTAAGTACGTCTTTGTTAATAATTTTATTAGCAAAATATATCAAGAAAAATATCAAGCCTTTTATAATGTTCTATGGTTTATTAATAAGGAAAATGATTACATTTCTTTTAATTCCACTGAGTTTAACCTTTATTTTAAAGCTGCTCTTTTTTAACCTTGTCTCGCACTAGAAATTTACATACATAAACAACCAGACTCGCAACAGTTATCTGTAGTTCATACAAACATGCGATTCGTCCCTCTTACGTCCCTATCAGAGTACCAGCGCTGCGGTATTTGTTCTGCATCATGTTGAGATAGGAGCCTTTTTGGCCTCGCACAGGTCTTCTTTTTCTTATTTAGTTTTAGATTTTTTTTTTAATTATTTTTGTAGTTCCTGTGCTTGTCCCAAATACATATTTTAGGCGCTACTTTCAAACTCTTCCTACATAATACAACCAGATTGTATGCATAAATTGGCATTAATTTAGGTCATGGCAGAAAATAACCTCCTTTGTGTAACGTTACTCTCAAACACCATAACACCGGTAACAAAATCCGCCTTCCCAAAAACTCATATATCTCGTTACACAAGTTCTCCCACTTATGAACACAGAATTATAAGACACTAGCGGACGTCACGCGGTTTCACCCGCGTAATTCCCGTTCCCGTCGGAATACAGGGATAAAAAGTAACCTATGTCACTCGGGCATAGTGTAGCTTCCCAAAAATTTGTGAAATCAGTCCAGTAGTTTCGGAGCCTATTCGTTACAAACAAACAAACAAATCTTTCCTCTTTATAATATTAGTGTCGAAACGTAACTGCGGCTACCAAATTCCATAAGTGCATTTTTATCTTTTTTGAACTCCTCACTAAACATAGACTCCATTTAATTGGAAACGCGATTTCATCAATAACCTTGCGGTCTGACAAACAGTCTTACCAAGGCATATCGTATGGTCTAGCACTAACTGGGTTGTGGAAGTCAGATAGACACACAGTAGTAGCTCCACGTAAAATATGGGTAATCAGCTGCATCCTGTTAAGTCTGGAAGCCGACCGCAACATATTATTGAAAAGGTTAGGCAGATGATGACTGATGATGACACATATTATTATTTGACGGCACGGTTGGCGCAGTGGCTGAGCGATTAGACTGCTGCGCTGCATGTCGCGGGTTTGAAAACGGCACGGAACAAATATTTGTATGGCCTACAGATAGTAGTTTCGGGTCTGGGTGTTCGTGTACGTGAATTTAAATGTTTGTAAACGCTTGTGGCACTTGTGTTTAGATTTTAAGATTAGGTTTTGTACCTATTTAGCGTAATGTTTCAGTGTAATTTTCGAAGTGTGGGCGACGAGTCAGATACGAGTCAGTTTTTTTTCCCACGATACAGGAGAAATTCCTAGTGTGGGGCAACGTTTTTTTAAAAGAAAAAAAAAAATTATTAAACTTATTTTGCTGTCAATTTTTTTTTTTGTAATATTCGAAATAGAAACTCTTAAAACATTGTGCTAGTGGATGCTTTGAATAGTAAACGGGTCATGGAGGTAATTTAAATAAAGTTAAAAATTGAAATACTAGTATTTACAAAAACAGCTGTGAAAAACTTGGAACTTTGACCCCCAATATCTCCGCAACTAGGAGGTTCCCAGGTATGGTCTAGAACAAAAATATAATCGCAGTGGTGGGGAGAACAAATGCCCTTCGTTTGCGTTAATGGTACTTTTACACCCTATATTTATATAGATAGATAGATGTAATGCGGTTTTCCGTTGTTGTCCCAAAACCTTACAAAAATTACATATGGAACTTGACAGGCGCAGCAACGATAAACTTGTGTGCGCGACTGTACGCGCCGGCGCCGAGTCGAGGAGAAAGTGGGCTTGCGTAAGAATCAGCTGTGCGGTACAGGCGCGTCGTTAAGTGATGAGTCGTTTACGTTTACACTGAGTTTTTGTGTAGCATATGGGTTTTTTCTGTTTTTAAAAGTGTGTGTGTGCGTTTTTTTTGTATCAGCTGTCGTTCTTGTGGACAATTTCGTTGTTTGGGAAAAACCTTAAGAAAGTGGTCGTCTTATAAAAAATATAAGTAATACTTAACATCACATCTGTAATGTCCCAAGTAAAGTCCATTTTACGAAAGAAGTCCCGCGGACAATTGTGGAACTAAATTTAACAGATCGGCCATGTTGTCGTTTGTCGATGTTTAGTTTAAGTTTAGTTTAGTTTAACTGGGCTTTTGTCCGCACTTAGCCTCTTGATTGGGCCATTGTGCGTGTCGTTCAAAGAATACCTACTCCAACCAACATAGGTCGTCCCAGAATTTTAGCAGCCTTCCCAGACTGCTGCAGGCTTCTGGGAGAGTTAATGGGGATCGTAGAGTTTGTGCCCGGTGATCTGCCACGCTCCTGCACTCTAGGAGTACGTGCCTTGGCGTTTCTTCCGCCTCCATGCATCCTCTGCACAGTGGGCTATCTGTTACACCTATGTTGTGTAGATGTTTGTTTAAGGAACAGTGACCCGTTAAAATTCCTATGATTTTACGGATTTTGTCCCTTTTAAGTTTGATGAGATTGCGAGTAAACTTCATTGATGCCGCCGGAACTGCATCTTTTGTTTGCCTGCATCCTTCACTGTTTCTCCATTCGATGAGGTGTTTTTCTGTGGTTCTTAAACGCAGCCATGATTTTATTTGGGCCTGAGGTATGGGCAGTAGTGGTTCCGGTCCAAATACTGTATCACCTGAGCCTCTCTTGGCCAGCTCATCCGCTGCGTCGTTACCCAGCGAGTTGCTGTGTCCTTTAATCCATTGCAGAGTTACACTGTTCGTGGTTGCAATGGATTGGAGTGCATTGTGGCATTCCAGTATTAGGACAGAAGTAATTGTGTTGTTTTTTAGGGCTTGAAGCACCGATGCACTGTCGGAGATGATCTTTATTTTAAAATCTCTGACGTCTCTGGCTGCAACTGCTTGTGCCGCTCTGGTGATACCGATACATTCGGCTTGGAAGATTGTGTTTAATTTATCTAGGGTATTTGATATAGAGATGTTGAGATCATTCGAGAAGACGCCGGCTCCTGTACCATATGAGGTCTTGGACCCGTCCGTATATATCCTAACTTCATTGATGCCAGAGCTATCTTCTGCTTCCGCAGTGAGTTGGATGTCGTAACTTCTATCGAACACATGTTGACATAAAGCTTTATCCATGGGCGCCTCAAGGAGTGGTATTTCCTTCAGAATCCCCTGCAAAACTTTTGAGTGTGTTGTTTCTGTATTTACTTTCCATAGTCCGTTTGATCTTAGTCTTAAGGCGGTTGCCTGAGCGTCCTCCTTTATGACCAGATCCAGAGGTCTTAAATTCAAAAGATACTCTAACGCTGCTGATGGAGTTGTTCTCATGCATCCAGTAGCTGCTACACTAGCTAAGCGTTGTAGACTCTGGAGTTTCGTTTTCACAGTGATCAGCTGAGTTCTGGGCCACCATACAACTGATCCGTAGGTAATAGAAGGTCTAATGACTGACGTGTATAGCCAGAGTGTAATCTTTGGGTTAAGAC
This sequence comes from Diarsia brunnea, assembly GCA_949774965.1. Lineage (NCBI taxonomy): Eukaryota > Metazoa > Arthropoda > Insecta > Lepidoptera > Noctuidae > Diarsia > Diarsia brunnea. The sequence goes on from OX459023.1 coordinate 6,801,680, forward strand.
CCCATCTCTTTCCAACTAGTCTTCTACACTGATTAAAAGCTATACAGGCCTTCTTTGTTTTAGCCTCTAAGTGACTCGCCCAGTTCAATTTGTTATCAAGAATTATGCCCAGATATTTCACTTGCGTTGATAGGGAGAGTCTGGTGTTGAAAAGCTTGTAGTTTGTCGATGTTATCAAGGTGCGTTTGTTGTGGTAGATATTTTGTGAGTTTATTATTGGATTAGTGCGTTATAAGGTTTATTTACGATGCCAAAAGTTGTGAAACAACATTATGTCGCGCGACATACAGTGCTGCGTCTGCGGGACTTCTTTCGTGAAATGGACTTTAAGGCAGCACCCATAGTGGGTACCCACATTTCACCAGTTATGTTTGTTTAGGTCCAATGTAATTGGGGCGAGTCCAATGTCTTGCACCGAAGACAGGCCCTGAATTCAAACAGCTACTCAGACATTATTAAAGGCTTATGCTTAAATTAATTAATTACGGTTCTGACTCATATCTAATTTAGTTTGTCAAAACTTAATTTAACACCCCGTCGTTTTTACGTCGGGGGTTAAAAATTTAATTGCACCGAATTTTCTCCGCGTCTCGGAAAGCATCATTTGATCGAAAGTCTTGACAACCAGTGTTATCAAGAGATATCGTATTACCCAATACCCAGTACTAACCGGGTTGTGGAGGTTACATAGGCAGTCGTTCCATGTAAAATGCTAGTCATTAGCAGTAGTCATTTACACTCTTGGCATAGACAAATACTGTAGCTCGTTGGATGTGACATAATATTGTTTTGATATTTATAATACATTGGTTATGTACATATTTATCCTCGCATACCATATTGTTTTTGTTATATATTATTTCTGTGAACGTGGCGTCATCTGGGGCCTTATCAGAATACCAGCGCTGTGACATTTGTCAAAAATGTTGCAGCACCATGCTGAGATAGTGGCCTTTTGGCCTCGTACGGGACTTATTTTTAATTCTGTTTTATTTTTTAAATGTTTTTCTTGTTTTATTTTTTGTATATTTTTTTTTATTAATAATTTCTTGTCCTGTGTGAGACCAATAAATACTTTTTCTTTCTTTCTTTCTAGTCCAGTTAGAATGGAAGCCGACCCCAACATATTTGTGAAAACGTTAGGCAGATAATAGGTTTACTTATCATCCGCTGATCAAGACTAGCAGTCTAGAATTCTATATTATACGTTGTAATCTATTCTGTTCAGCTTAGCCTTGTGAATCTTCAACAACTAAGTTAATTTATTAGCTTTCACAATATTCTGCCTACCTATACGTTTTAGATACGAGGTCTTACATTGAACACAGCTAGGTTAAGGGCGCTGCATCTGGTTTGAATTATTAAACATTTCGGAGAACCTATTCATCGGGACAGTTTAAATCAGTATTTTGTTTTTTAATCAAACGCGTTTTGAAAAAAAAAACAAAATGCCTTTCAAACTTGACTTCCAAAGAATGCGATATAAAATGCATTCACATGATAATTATGGGCACCAAATGAAGAATACGAGAAATAAAATGACGCACTAAGGCGTGTCTTTATATTTTTTTTTAAACTATGGTAATATTTTCTAAGTTAGTTTTTTATAGTTCCACTTATTTCATTTTAAACGTCTAAAGAAAGGTTTGGTTATTAGTTGCTTAAAAAAACATTAATTTTGACGAGATCGCTGACCTACTTTAACATACAACCTAATAGGTACTTAATAACGCACATTACATAACAAAATCTATCAGCTGATTGGTACAGTCGTCATCACAAGTTTTATGAACTTATTTCTATAAGTTTTTTTCGTTTTTTTTGTGGGTACTGATGAGGTTTTAACCTTGACGGTTATTGATAATTACTATGAAGACATAAACACTATTTTAATTTTTAGAAGTATTCGATTGGAGATTGACCTCTCTAATTTCTTAAATATGTAATTCTATACATAATAATTTTAATATCCACAACGTCTTTAATTTAGTTAGATCCAAAAGTTAATTTAAAAAATAGGTTAACGTTATTGAATTCAATATTTTGAAAAAAATACCTATATAAATGAAACACCATATGAAAACGAATAAATATGTACACACAATAAGGCAATAAGGCCAGAAAAAACTTGTAAAAAAAACAGAAGCACTTACCTTATATGTATCTTCTAAAGCAGAAAAAAAAATACATTATATTAAATATATTTAGTTAGTACGATTAGTAAAAATATATTGACAATAAAAAATAAATATATACAAAATCAGTATGTATAGTAAGAAAGCAAGACATAGTTAGAAAAAGGAGGCGGAATATTTAGAAAAAATATAAGAATATACAATAGAAAAATATATCACAAAGTATATGTACAATAAGTTTTCAATACCTGATGACGTCACCGGATCCGGACATGAATGATAAAATGGCTAAATGGCTAATTCTAGCTATGTCTTGCCGAACGACCACATCTGAGCTCTGTTAGTACTTTTATTTGACTGTAGATGGCGCTGCTCTGACGTCTATCACATCAAAGCATTATTTTGATCATTTAAAATATTTATCTTTAAGAAAAACTGTTTCTAGAAAACTTTTACAACAAAACATAAAAATACGCAAAAAATATAAAGAAAAAAAATCCGTTTAAAAAAAAAACTAGAAAATAATACTTACGTGTTTTTATAATTACTTTTTTCATGCACAAAACTAAACAAAGACTACAACAAAAATAAAACAGACATGCTATTCCAAAAAAAATTGACAAAATACCGACTCTAAACTAAACCTTTCTCAATAACTAACCAATACGTAAACGTGCTCAAAAAAAGCGTGCAAAAGTAATCTAGAAACATTTATAAAACCTTCAAAATACGCTTTAACGTGCCATCAGGGACCTACCAACGCTTTTTATAGCAGTATTACTTTTAATGTTACTTAAGTACGAGAGAGAGATAGAGCTAGACGTCCTGTATAGCCCCATCCCTTTCCTACACTGAAGTGACATTAAAGTTATACTGCTAAAAGCAGTGGTGCAGGTCTATGTCATCAGGTCAACTTACTTTCGTCATTGACTACAGGTCCGTAACTTAGGCCCTCGCTGCTAGAATCGAGGCTGTTCGAGTCCTGGACACCCAAGATTCCGGCTTTAGCTACTCTGTGACAGCACCCTTTCAAGAGGCTTCCGCAAGAGCCGTCCAATAAGCCTCCGACCATCCAACAGTAGAAAAAAAATTCGCATGTCCCTCCCTGAGGACACCGTTTTCCGTCTTGCCTGTCGTTCGATTCTAGCGTCTTTTCTGTAGTCACAACTGGGGTACTCAAGAGAACCGCCTGAGGGCTGTTTAACACCCGACCTTTCCTTTTAGGCAACCTCGAAGGCAGATTTTCAAGTATCTCATTGATTTTTAGCATTTGGTCGTCAGTAATCGGCTTAAATTTCGGCAGATCTGCCAGTCGGTTTGTCACGTTTGGGAACCCATAATAGTCAACTCTTTTCATCGGTCCATCTGTCTGTATAAACATGGGTTTCTCTAAGCCATGTCTTTTCTTTTTAATTTTATAGTCTGTGGTGTCGTATTGAGCTCGATGTGGTGCGTTGGCATCTGTATAAATTTGAAAAAAGAAGGTCATTTCGGATACGGTGAATAGATAAAGCTGAATGAAATATTTGCATTGAATGAATGAGTGAGTGGTGGGTTGTTTTTGAAGACTGATCTGGGAGAATGAATGAAAAGGTAAGACAATAGCTGCAGATGAGTTTCTTAGAGAAAAAAAGGTGTGTAAAATGAAACAATGTGGTAAAGAGTTGGCAATCAATATGTTTTTGAACTTGACTATGATTCTTATGTTGTCGTAGGATAAGCAGACAGTCTGGTATGCGAATCGTGACTATTTTAAATTAATAGTATAAGTAATATCATCACTAATTTGATTTACCTACCAACTCAATCTAACACGAAATTATTTCCTCCCATTTTTAAATCTGTCAAATTTCCATGTTAGATTTTCAATTTTACTACTACAGCATTAGGTCCAAGGTTGATTGGAAAAGTTTAACTGTTTCGGGAAGCGGGTTGTACTGACGTCTGTACATGATAGTAATGGTGTTTTGGATGCAATATGCGAATGTTTTTATGGGATAATAATATACAACATTTAAAACATTCGATTAGCTTAACATCATCATCTGCCGAGCTTTTCCCAACTATGTTTGGGTCACCTTCCAGTCTAAATGGATGCAAATAAATACCAGTATACATGGAGTGACTGGATATCTGACTTAACAACCCAGTATTTAATTGAATATTTATAGATTGTGGGTTGTGTCACTTTGGTAGAACGGAGTCTTAATTATGAAGTATCGGAGAGGAATTCTGAGAAATGATTATTAAGTAACAAAGACAAACTTTCACAATATTAAGAATCGTATCACGGATTATTATAGAATTGGCCAGAGATAATAAAATTGTAATAAAATCAGAATTTATGTATTATGATTGTCTTGTCTGACAATCGGTATAAACTGAGGATTTTGTCTGGGTTTTGGAGGTTAGATTATGGATATTCAGAGCTATCTAAGACTTTTAACCAGCCCCAATATTGCAATTGCAAAAAAAGCAGATGAACTAATCACACTAATATTATAAAGGCGAATGTTTGTGTGTATGTTTGTTACTCTTTCACGCAATAACTTCTGAACGGATTTGGATAAAATTTGGTACACAGATAGTTTATAACCTGAATTAACACATAGGATAGGTTTTATCTTGATTCTAAATTCCCGTGGGATAATATAGAGTTGTAACGGGTGAAGCCGCTGGCAACAGCTAGTTCACAATAATTATGATGTATGTGTGCATGACAAATGAACTCAAAGACATGGTTTAAAAAGAATTACACAAAGACGTCCTTTTCTAGAAATTACAGGACACCACCTGCTACGATATTAACATGTTTTTTTTATTCACGTTCGTAATATCTATCACATCTACAGAGTAGGTAATTGCTAATTGGGTACATTGCTTAAAATAGGTGATCTTAGACCTAATTTGCATCAATATTGGCCCCAATAACTTGGGCCTGCGGGTTGTTTGCAAGAGATACCGCGGCCTCGACATGAAGGGCTAAGAAAGAACATGTCTGACACTCCCTTTCGCTCTGCCCAAGAGCGGGAAGGGTTATTTGATGATTCAATCGCGGTCGTTTTGGAAGAATCGAAGTGTTAAAGGTTTTTGGATATTTTCCACCTCTCCTCCATAATCTGCTGATTGTAAGAACTCAAATTACAGGAAAAGTTAAAGGCTGGAATTATGTTATTTTATCGGTTTTTTAATAATTAAATATTGTAGCAAATTACGGAGACTGCCAACATGTCTCGATCATTTCCTCTAACACGGGATGTTGGCTTTCCTCAAGCTAAGGTCAAGCACCAGTCTCGTGTTTAAACCAGAAATGCGACATCCTCATAGGTAAGTACAACTAACTAATACATACATACATGTAGACGTACATTTATTTATTTATTTATTTAAGCAGGTACTTGCTACACTTACTGTTTGCACCAACGCGTGCAGCAAGTCAACAACACACACTAACTTAAAAATCGTATGCAATAATTAAGCATAGCTTTATTGCTACTTATAAACAGATCTAGATCCGGTTCCTGAGCAATTAGGGCGTTTAGCAGATTCATCGCCTGGGTTGTGGGCGCATATCGAGCAGTTTGGGACTTTGGGTACGCACAGTGGGAGCCGCGAACAAGCTTCGTGAGGCACAGGCCCGCGACCGCATACATAAACCTACCCGTTTGTCCCACGGGGCTAAGCAGTAACTTCGAAACTACTGCTACGATCCAAACTTATTTTATCATCATCATCAGCCTATTGTTTCCCCTGCAGGGACTCAGGCCTCCTCTCTAGGAGAGTGAAACTCAAAAAAAAAAAACTCAAAGCATTTATTTCAATTAAACCATTACAGGCACTTTTGAATGTCAGAAGAACAATTCATAAAACAAAACTAAACTACGAGTGCAATACGTCATCCCGAAAGCCACCACGCCGAGCCACACGCCGCCGAATGCCCGCAACAACGAACTCTGCGAGCACGAAAGCACGCAGCGAAGCACACCGCAACAACGAATGCACGAGACTCTAAATCACGAAACAACGAATGCACGCCGCAACGCGCAACCGCCGCCCGCGACCCGGAGCCCCGCGCACCCACCGCCACGGCACGAGCCGCCGCGCACCCCCGCACCCACAGCACTCGCCGCCGCAGAGATCCGGCGACGCGCAACCCGACGCAGCAACCCCCGGGACGACGCATTGCACTCCTAAGCTACAGTCACAGTCACAAGGCATAATAACTTGTGAAAGTACTGTAGTTGCCCATTCCCTAGCGTAGATCTCTATGGAGAAGTGATGAGCTATAATCCACCACGCGGGCCCAGTGCTGGTTGATAGATTCACATGTCTTCGATTTTTTGGTTCTAAGACATGTTGGTTTCCTCACGATGTTTTCCTTCACCGTTTTGAGAGCAGCGGTGATGAAATAAATTACACAAAGTAATGCGCCAGCCTAGGTTCGAGCCCACAACTTACTGTTCGTAAGTCGGGGCCGCCAACGCTGAGCCACTGCTGGTGCTTCTATAGTATAAAACAAGTGGCTAGGCTACCGCTGTTTGTTTGCTTAGATCTTTTAAACTACGCAACGTATTAATAATATATAAAAAAATAATAGTTTCCAGCAATAGATAGAATGATTCAAAGAAAAGGTTTATATCTACCCGTGCGAAGTCGGGGCGGGTCCCTAGTATTTCAAATAAAATGAATTGTGAGTATTAATGTGAAATAATAGAGTTGTCGAAAAAAAAAAACTGCGAAAATTTCATTCAACAACACTTTTGGCACTGAGTGTACATCAAACGCATCCCTTCAAAATTGACAGCCCATTCCAAATTCAAGTCTTTACACAATAAACCGCAACACGTTTTAAAAACTTACTAAACAAAATTACGGTCAAGTGTGAATCGAACTTGCGCATAAAGGGTTCCGTACCGTACCGTAGTAGGAAAGCTCCCTATAAACATTGTTTTTCATAGTGTTTGTATAAAAGACAAAGTTAAATTTGCGGTTTTTGAAAATATATTAATTACCTATATCTCAAAAACTACTGACTATAATTATCTCGTTCAAACTAATTTTAGCTGAAACTGTTTATGAAAATCTACATTAGGTATATATTTTTTTTAGATTTTTCACTCTCTTACTTCAAAGGATAAAGAGAGATAAAGAGAGGAAAAGGGCGGTGGCGGTCATTTTACCACTTCGGAAGTGTCTATCTTTCAAGCGATTAGCTTTGAGAAAATATGGTTTTAGGAACCTTAATAACATTTACCTATTTGACCTATCTATAGACGTGTGGGTTTGATGATTTCTTCAATTCAGTTCCTAAAAATAACACTAGGTGCCAACCTAAAAAAAAACTCCCGCGCAAATTGACGTCAGATGTCGAAATAGTCGAATTATGAAGACAATAACGCTGATGAAAGCGAGCAAAGAGTTCGGCTTTCATTTCGCTGTCTATGGCCGTAATGGGGGAAACGTGTGGTGACGTAACCTACATATTACACGTGTTTTGTTTGAGCTGTGAGTGAAACAGTGGCCTTGTGTGACTGATTTATTTGCGAAGATTCTTCTGGACTGTGTCTACTGCAGTGTTTTTTTTAATTGTTATTTTTCCTTTTTCTTAGCCTGTTATGTGTCCCACTGGGCATAGCCCCCCCCCCCCCCCCCCTTTCTACCAAATATCCTTATCTTGTGCAATATCTGGCCATTTAAACAGTATCTAATGAGGTTCAAGGTACAATGGAAATAAGTAGTGCGGTGCAAACCTCCACGATGTGCTTCAGCGTGTCCTCCGGCCGATCCTCACAATGGTGACATCCGGGCGTTTCCTCCCGCCTGATTTGGTGCAGGTACCTCCCGAAACAACCGTGTCCGGTGAGGACCTCTCAAGCCACTCCTCAAAGAGGGGACTTACTGCCACTATCGTGGCCTACCCTAAAGCTCAAACTCTTACCCCTACAACTTAAGGGGCATCCTCATTTTATTTTCATTCCATACATGAGGTATGTGTTATATATTTTATATATACATAACACATACCTCAAGGCTACGCACAAACTACGTAGTAATTACCTACACTCCTCAATATTTTACATGAACTACTTATACGGAAGTATTATACCACTACAGCGAACGTGTGAGGCGTACGAATTTGTGGCGACTCATTTCCCGATAATTGATTCACTGGTAAGCACTTGCACTTTGGTATTGCACTTAAGGCGGAAGCGATAGGGTAGTCCACGAAATTCAAATTTTCTAACTTTAGCAATTTAGAATTGCAAATTTAAAAAAAAACTTTAATTCACTGATAGACGAAATAATATCTAAAAGACTTTTTTGCGAAAAAACACATAAAAGTTTCAAATAAATCTGTACATTCGGAAGTCAACTGTGTGGAAGTGACTTAGTTTGTTTCGTTGGCTTTTTTTGCCACCGACTTCTCACCGATATTGAATGGGGAGAAGTTAAGAAGTTGATAACCCACAAAATAAAGAAGGTCAAAATGCGACTTCGCAATTTTCCATCAGGCTCACGGATTGTAATAAGCTTCGGTTAGCTTGATATACTGGTATTTGTACCAATAGGGATGTTTACTGACTAAAAAAATATGATTCTAATTAGTCCGTCTGTTAGATTATCGAAAAATATTGGATACGTATTTTTTGTTTTATCAAATCAATAAAAATTAACGAAGATAAAACGCGTCAAAGATTTGAGTGGGGGGTTGTGACGTCACTCACCGGTAAAAAATGTCATACTAATGTCTTAGAATATGACGTCACACGAGTTTTCAAAGCACTGTATCGTCTTCATTGTTTGTTTACGTGAAAAAATAAAAAATACGTGTCCAATATTTTTTGGAAATCTATCTGACGGACTAATTAGATTTTTTAAGTTAACTACCTTATTTCGGTACCAAACATCTGCAGTATCCTTTTCTTCCCAAAAAAATCTACATTTCGAAACAGTGAAAGAAAAGAGACAGATTCTGGGGTGACTGTCCTACCAGAACGCCCAAACAAAACGACTCGTATCGCTAAGCCATCGCCATAAATATCGATAGCTATCGCTAAAGACATCTTTATCGCTAAGTAGTTGCGCAACCGTCGCCTTAACTCTGACAGTAAGTGGAGCGTACGGTCAGCAGAGAAAATAAAACGGTCGGAATTATAAATGATTTACTTTTGAGATTGAGTAATGGCAAAATTGCTCTTTTTTTAAATTTTGTTGTGGTTTCGTAATTTGGTGTGAAAATGGTTTTACGCACGTTTGGGATAAAAAGTGTGCCTAAACGTTTTAAAGTGAAACTTTTTTCATTTTTTTGAACTACGACTACTACATAATGCCGTTATCTAAGTATGAATGTGGGCTCTGAATTTTTTTGTCTTTGTTTACAATTTTTTGCTTATTATAAAAACTAAGTATTGAACTTTTCGCCTTTATTCGTCAAAATAATATATGTCAGAAAACATTTTTGAACACACGGTTAATTTTTCTCTATCATAATATTTAGCCCTTCGACTGATAAAAAAATACGTAAATCATCTGATTTACGTATTTTTTATATATTTTTTGCATAGACTTTTATATTTTTTTTTTTTCATTTTATTGTTTTTGTTTCTTTATCACATTGTTTTAACATTTTTGATACCTACTTAATATCAATTCATAAAACTTTTTCTGCTGACGCTCCACAGTATCGCTTTCACAAATCCCTGTACGTTACACGACACGTAACGTTATTCAACCACTGTGTTATTTGTTTATTTACTTGCCAGAACATTATAAACGTAACCAGTGTATGGCTACCTTCATTTTGTTACGGTCTAGTGATAGGAGAGGCTTTATATTTGAGGATTACTATTATTGTGTGGGGGTGTGGGGCGTTATTCATGTTACTATGTCGTAACATACTATCACACTTGTAAACGTCGAAGGATTAGGCACATATTTCGCTAGTTATCGCTGGCACAACACATACACACAAACACAAGGGTTGTGGAAGATGTAGAGGGATGGGAAGACCAATTAAAAGAAGAATGGATTATAAAAGATATATTTTGAAAGAAAAGCAGAGTTAATTGATAGAATAACAGTTGGCAGGGAAGAATGGACAAGGAAAACGTGTTGCACCGACCCCTATCATAGGACATTTAAAATGAATCAGATAGTGATTAAAATAAATAAAGTTAGAACAATTCTTACCGAATGGTGGCCAAGGTTGGGCGTGAGAAACCAGGACCGCTAAAACGCGTTGGGTGGATGATATCGCCAGGAGCGCGGGGAACGGATGGATGAGAGACGCACAGAGCAGAGAAGAGTGGCAGAAGAAAGGGGAGACCTATGCCCAACAGTGGGTGCTTCCGGGGTGAAGTGATGATGATGAAAGCAGGGACTGAATTACCGAAAAATTACGGTACCTTTAAATTTCGGTATGACGTCATACCGTTACATAAGGATTACCGAAATATTTCGATACCGTTATTTTTTCGGTAGCGGAATTTTGTGGTTGGAAATGCATACCGGTATATTTCGGTAGAAGTACCGTAACCGTTATAAATGTATCGGTAGCGGTACCTAAACCTTAATAAATAGGGGTTTTCTTTGACGCACCGCCTCGCTACTCACACAGACAACAAAGAGATAAGTAAAAGGGTAGCTAACAAAATGTACAAAATACACAAACAAGTTCTAACGGGTTAAATAACGGGTTAGCCCAACCTTTATTTATAAAGGTACCGGTATAGCTCAACCTTTATTTTAAACCGGTACCGGGGTATCTTAACCTTTAACCGTAACCGCTTTCAGTCCCTGGATGAAAATAAGAAATGAGCTTATGAAAGTGGTGCCTGTTACAGAAATAATGAAAGGGAGTCGACTGTCTTTGTATGGACATGTGATGAGGAGGGAAGGAACACATGCGAAGAAATAAAGAATTTTTAATTAGTGTTGATGGATGGAGAGGAAGTGCAAGATCAATGAGAAAATGGTTGCATTGTGTGAGGAATGATGTGAAGGAAAAAGGAGTACATGATAGCGTGGCGATTGACAGCGGATAATGGACGTAAAAATCGTCTTGCACCGACCCTAAGTACACGGGACATGGGACAAAGTGAAGACTATGTATCAGATGTTTACTACCAAAATAATTTTCAATTTTATTTTTCCAATTTTAATTTTATACTTCTGATTCTAAATAATGTTTCCAAATGTGATTTAATTTTTATTGCTTTATGACATTGAATTTATGACATTAATTTTTTATTTTAATTTTTAGTTTTAATTTTTGACATTATTTTTTACTTTTTGACTTTAAATTTTTGAATTTAATTATTATTGTTTTTTTTATCAATTGGTACTGTACGTATCTCTGTTTGCTTAGATTTAAATTTTATTGTGCATGCTGTGGTTTCCTGTAAGTGAAGCACTTACGTGATACGTTTCAAATCAAATCAAATCAAAAATCAAATCAAATCATTTATTTGCAATGAATGTAGGTTAAATTAAAATACAGGTGTAGTGAGCCATGTGTGTGTGTGTTTGTTTGTCGTTTGTTTGTTGTTTGTCTATATATTTAGCATAATTGTGTATATTCTTTGTTGGAGATAAAAAAATAAATAAATTCATCAGCGTGAGTGATGAGCTACTAGCTAACTAGATAATGAATAATATGTTTTTCCATCAGAAAAAATCAGTCGGGCACAAATCCACGGAGTCTGGATTTGTGCCCGATTGATGGCAATAAACTCACTCTATACATGATACTTAACCATAACTGGCGAAATGTACTCGTGTACTCAAAATCTAAATATTTTGTTTCACATAGCCTTTTTTTCTTTTAAATCAAATTTAAGGAAATCATCAAGTAACCCCTCCCGCTCTTGGGTAGAGCGGAAGGGAGTGTCAGACTTCTACTGACTAAAAACCACCCATGTTCCTTCCTAGCCCTTGCGCCGAGGCCGCGGTATCTCTTGCGAACAACCCGCAGCGATGGGGTTTCACATAGCCTTACATGGGCACTTGTAAAACGTCGACAAAAAGTTACACGATTTGGGTTAGTTGATCCCAATGGAGAAGAATCGACAAGAAACTCTATGGTTACTCTTAGATACACCTCGGCTCAATCGTGGAGCTTCATTGCCTCAGCGCTTTTCTTGTGGTCCCCACTGTTTATTCTTAAATCATTAAAACTGCGCAACGGATTTTGATGCGGTTTTTTTTGATAGATAGAGTGATTCAAGAGAAAGGTTTTAGTGAATAATTTGACCGACATACACGCGGGCCAAGCCGCGGGCATCAGCTAGTAAAGAAAGATATATATTAGTGGTATTTGGCTTGTCCCAAAAAGGTAATTAATTAATAGCCCCGTTCAAGCAAAACCAACGCCTTTTTTTATGGTGGGTGGAAAATCATCAAATAACCCCTCCCGCTCTTGGGCAGAGCGAAAGGGAGTGTCAGACTTCTACTGACTATAAACCACCCATGTTCCTTGTTAGCACTTCATGTCGAGGCCGCGGTATCTCTTGCGAACAACCCGCAGCCCCGACGGGAAAACCAACGCCTTGTTCTACCTTTCTCCCTACCCCAGGAAACACACGTCATTATGCCAACATTTCTTCACATTTCCTTTCGACAGAAACATTCGGAAAACCCTACGCAAGAAACACGCACAAAGTCATTGACATAGAAATGCGGGAAAGGGACACATAGTGCGTAATGCGTGGGTGTGACAGAGGCAGCTATATTTTTGTGTGTACCGTCACATGCTGGCGAGCGCGGCAGTGAAATCTTTTATTAAGGCGACGACCTATTTTAGATTTAATCTGTGATTGTGGTAGATATGGTAAGAGTTCAAAAAGTAATTAATAGTTTGGCAAACTTAGAAGAAAATGGTACACTAAACAGCATAAGTTTTGGTCAAGTAAAATAGGGTAGTTAACATAAAAAATCTAATTAGTCTGCAGATAGATTTCCAAAAAATATTGGACACGTATTTTTTCTTTTTTCACGTAAACAAACAATGAAGATGATACAGTGCTTTGAAAACTTGTGTGACGTCATATTCTAAGACATTAGTATAACATTTTATACCGGTGAGTGACGTCACGACCCCCTACTCAAATCTTTGACACGTTTTATCTTCGTCATTTTTTATTGATTTGTTAAAACAAAAAATACGTATCCAATATTTTTCGATAATCTAACAAAAGGACTAATTAGAATCATATTTTTTTTAGTCAGTCAGACACGGAGTCATGAGGGCTGTTGAGCTGTTCCACTTCGCTAAAGAAAAGTAGGAAGAATTTGTAGTTTAAGGCTAACCTTCAGTATTATACAAGTCCGTGATAAGGCGTTATTTTTTGGGCCTTGAAGAAGGTGGATGACAAAAAATGATTGCATGATGCGGAGATGAGAATGTTGAGGTAGATGTGTGGTGTTAACATATATAGAGAAGTTTAAAAATTACGCCAGTTACAGAGAAGTTGAAAGGCAGTCGACTGTCTTGGTACAGGCAATTAGCTGATGAGGGATAAATCGCAAGTGACTTTGAGTGATGAATATAAATGTTGATGGATGCAGAGGGAGAGAAAGACCAAAGAACAGATGGATGGAGTGTGTGAGGACAGATATGAAAGAAAAAGGAGTAAATTGTAACGTGACAGAGGAGCGTGAGAGGGGAGATGATGGTGGCTATCTTTCAGTTATAAGAGAGGCACCAAAAGTAGAATTAGCCCAACATAAAATACACAAATAAAAGAAGGGAAACCAGAGCACAAAACCATTTATAGATACTTAAATACCGTAAAGAAAGAAGAAATTGTGGCCAGTTAAGAAAGAAAGAAAGAAAACATGTTTATTTGGCACATGCCACAAGTGCTATGATATTGAAATCTTGATTATTTTATTAATAAATTATTGTTTTTTTTATTATTATTTAAATATAAATGTCACGTTGGCTAGATCCTATGTCTAAACTATCGTATTTTTTCTGTAACTTTCATAGTTTAAATCTGCTTGAACAAGTAGAGTTCGCTATTTATGAACACACAAAAATCAAGGACAGCACATTTTTTTTTAAATATTAAATGGGTCTACTCTTGACCTCAATCTTGTCTTGAGAACAGAGATGAGGTCGACGATGGAACGAGTTAACCCAAAAGAAGCCTATTTACTCGCCACTTAAATATATTGAAGTCATATGAACTTAGGAACACGGCTTGTTATTGATCAACATAAATTGAGGTAACGGTTAATTTATGAGATATGACTAACAAAAGTTGGCACATACACCTATAAAATTCTCTCTTTCTTACACGCAGCCTAAATCTATTTTCTTATGTCATGAAACAAAGTAACCTTCGCCTTAAGTTGCAGCATGCACGCATTAACCAATAAAACCGGCCAAGAGCGTGTCGGGCCACGCTCAGTGTAGGGTTCCGTAGATAATAAAATATTATGTAAACGAAGTTAAAAAAAAAATACGGGCAAATGAAACTTGACCTCTGGATTGTATAGGCGCTCATACGATTCAGGGACCAAATTATATTGGTTAACTGCAGTTTCCATCTGTTGTTCCATCCAAGTTCAAAATAATTTTCCTAGAAAGTCCTTATAAAGTTCTACTTTTCAGATTTTTTTCGTATTTTCTAAACTTATGGTTCAAAAGTTAGAGGGGGGGGGACGCTTTGTTTTTTACTTTTGGAGCGATTATTTCCGAAATTATTGACATTATCAAAAAATGATTTTAGTAAACCCCTATTCATTTTTAAATACCTTTCCAACAATATATCACACATTAGGGTTAAAATTAAAAAAAAAACACTTCCCACTTTACATATAGGGGGGCTACCCTAATAAAACATTTTTTTCCAATTTTTATTTTAGCACTTTGTCGGCGTGATTGATACACATATTAGTCCCAAATTTCAGCTTTCTAGTGCTAACGGTCACAGAGATTAAGCGAGGACGGACAGACAGACAGACAGACATGGCGAAACTATAAGGGTTCCTAGTTGACTACGGAACCCTAAAAACCGTTACAGTATGTATTCACAAACACAAACACACACGCATACACACACAACATACACGCTTGGACACTCACGTGCACCAATATGTATGTGTTAGTTGCAAGAGCAACTGCTGAGATTGATGCTTTGGGCTTGATGAAGTGATGGAAAAAAAAAAAAGGTTTTTTACCAGGAAATTCTCAGTAGTACTGAGGAGTTTGGAAATTGGTGGTGTGATACCCCTGTGTCTTGGCATGTATGCATTTGTTTAACAAATAAATATTATTCTTATTGTTAAAACGTCGAGAAAATGTGCACGGTTCTGGTTGGTCGATTCCTGAGAAGAAGAACCGGCAAGAAACTCCGTGGTTACTCTTTAAAAGTATTTGGTTTTACAATATTATTATGTAAAATCTTCATCATCAAAAAAAAAAAAAAAACATCTTTAGTACTTAAGTACCTATGTCATATAAATCGTTGGTCAGATAGGTAGTCGCTTCATTTCAAATACTGGTATTCAGCTGCATCCGGTTAGACTGGAAGCAGACCTCTACACAGTTGTAGTTAGACTAGACAGATAATTATAAACACAGTTAGTCGTGACTGTACAAAACGCATACAGGGTGGTGCCGACAATAAATGAAACCACTGGTAGTTCTAGTCCATAGGAACATTATTCAACTATCAAAAAAATTTTAACACCAAAATAAAAAAAAATAAAAAAAAACAATAAAACCAAGTAGCATAAAACTGTTAACGAAATACATTACAATTTACAAACAAATATTGGTTTACTAACCTTAGGAATAATTTGCACCAATTAACGATTGGAAATAAAATGTAACAAAAGAATTTGGCAAAGACATTTAGGTAGGTTGTTGTCGTATCGTCGGCACCACGAAGGTGTTAGGATTTATTTGATAGTTTAAAAATGTTCCTATGAACTAAAACTACCACTGGTTTCATTTATTGTCGCATTGTCGGAACCACCCTGTATAAGTATAACGGTAACCAATAAAAATATTACCGAAACATATTATGCAATATAATGAAAGAAGGAAATACACGTAAATTAAGTATTTGTTGAATATGCATTCTTTGATTACATCGATCGAAATAATGAAGAGTTACGATGACGGCGTAAGTCAGTTTTTGTGGTTATTACTACGAAACCGCTGAACCGATTTCATAAAATTGTATCAAACTCAAAATTTAGTTTGTCTTTTAGGCGAGGTGACCACGTGCAAGCTGCTTTTTTTTGTGTCGCCCTGTTGTATGTATACCTACCTTATTTTCATGAGTTGCATGTTAATTTATTCGTTAACTTTTTTGTTATTTTGTATGCACGTCATATCCCGGCGACAAATAAATATTTTTATCTCTCTTTTTTCTTTTAGATGTGCATGGTATACCCCGATTTCAACCGCAATGTTAAAGACCCTTATTATAAATCGAGTCTATTGCCATCAAACAGGCGTGAACCTAGACTCCCGGGCTGGTATTGCGAAATTTCCTGTTGAAAAAATCAAATCACACTTTTCATGACCAGCTATTGCGTATCTTTTTAAATGTCAGTGGCTATCATAGTGTCCATCGATTAACTGCGAAACGGTTCCATTTTGTACCAAACCATAAATATTTGACAGTTAATCGATGGACACTATGATAGCCACTGACATGTAAAAATACGCAATAGCCCTGCTTAGCATCGAACTTAGGGATTCTCACTCTCTGTTACTAGCCGATTATTTCTTCGTTTGGTTGTAAACATAGCCTTACAACCACCAGCCCAAAGATGCATGTTTTAACATAATATAACGCCTGTGATCTCCGAAGGGTTAGGCAGAGGTGACCCTAATAGTACACCCACATTTCACCAGTTATGTTTAAGTCCTATTTAATAGGAGCCAAAATGCCATCTTTAATTAGATAATATAATCTTTCATCAATATCTATGTGAATATAGCTATATTTTAATTTAATTTAAATGTGCATGAATTGTGTGAGCATGAGGTCCCGGGTTCGATTCCCGGGTCGGGCAAAGTGTTATTAGCTTTTTCCATCAGGAATTTATCAGTAACAGTCACGAAGTCTGGATTTGTGGCCTGTTGTTGCCAATAGGCTCGCCCCCTATTACATGGGACTTAAACATAACTGGCGAAATCTGGGTGTACACACGGCTACACATCAAGCTATACATTTCCAGTATAAGCTGGTCTCGCATTATATAGGATTTCCGTACAGTGCGAGTTCAGCGTAAACTGGAAATGTATAGCTTGATGTGTAGCCGTGTGTACTATTAGGTACACCTCTGCAGGCGTGATGTTATGTTATGTTGGATGATTCCGTAATGTTGTTATAATTAGTGGTAAATAAATAAATCTTTAACACGAGGTTGTTGACACAAGTATATGGACTCAGCAGTCATCGTGCCGACGACAGCCGGAACGGCCAATGGCCGTAAAGCAAAGAGCCTCGACCAACATCTGAAGAGGCAAGTCAAGTTTTTTTTTTGTAATTTTCTTGTTAATGTCGCTAGTTAAATTAAGTTTTAAATCGGGCGTTATTTTGCGGACATTCATGACATTAAGTTTTAAGTAAAATATGTATTTTTAATTCTGCGAAGAAGGTCTAGGCCTGGATGCAAGATGCAGCCAAAAATGTGTACATCATCATCATCATTCTCCTGCCCTTATCCCAATTTATTTGGGGTCGGCGCAACATGTCTTCTTCTTCCATACTTCTCTGTTTCTCGTCATGTCAGCAGTCACCTCCTTTCTAGCCATATCATCCTTCACACAGTCCATCCATCGTTTCTTTGGTCTTCCTCTACTCTTATAGCTATCTACATTCATACTCAACATTTTTCTCGCAACATTTTCTTTATTCCTTCGCATCACATGTCCATACCACTACAATCGATTACCACACAACTTTTCATTTACCGGCGCCACTTTCAGACTTCCTCTTATGTACTCATTCCTTATTTTATCCATTCGCGTCACACCACACATCCCCCTTAGCATTCTCATCTCAGCCACATGCAATTGGCAAAAAATGTGCACATACATCATCAAAAATCTAGAGCATCACACTCGTGACTTCATCCAATTAGAAAATGACATGTTGTTTTCTTCTTTCTTACTTCTCAAGTATTATTATTATTGGTGGAGCACCCTCTTCTAATCATATCATCTTTCACTCAATCCATCCATAAATTATAAAGAATAATTTCAACAATGTCATGTCAAAGATGGTTAATGTAATGTTTTTACCGAACATATTTTCGGTAGAACCGCATGTAAGAAACACATCACATGGCACTATGTAACAAATTGCCCGAGTGCAAGCTTTAAGAGCCAGCTAGCAATCAATATTGACTAACCACATGCTTCCTTATTAAGATCTTAGGTCACAGCAACCACATAAAGATCAACTGCAGATCATCGATGTAATGACCACGTTCTCTTTTACGGCAACTATTGGAGCCATCGCTTCCCGTTTGTGTTGTAACACTCATACGGCTTTAATAGGTGAAATGAGTGCCTTATTGCTGCTTCGTAATTGGATCGTGAGGTGGTTGAAAGTAATAACGTAGCATCACGCTTGAAATCTCTGAAGGGTTAGGCAGAGGTGTACTTAATAGTACAGTCACATTTTCCTAGGTAAGTTAATGTCTCCTGTAATGGGAGGGAGCAGACTATTGCTATCAACCCGACACAGATTCAAACTCCGTGGATGCTACTGAGAAATTCTCGATGAAAAAACCTAATAACGCTTTTCCCGATCCGGGAATCGAAACTTTTAGACCAACGAGGCAGTCTGAAGTAATAGTAATAGGAAAGTTAACTAAAAAAATCTAATTAGTCCGTCAGATAGATTTTCAAAAAGTATTGGACACGTAATTTTTCCTTTCTTCACGTAAACAAACTATGAACACGATATAGTGGTTTGAAAACTCGTGTGATGTCGTATTCTAAGACATTAGTAGGACATTTTTTATCGGTGAGTGATGTCACAACCCCCCACTCAAATCTTTGACACGTTTTATCTTCGTCAATTTTTATTGATTTGATAAAATGAAAAATACGTATCCAATATTTTTCGATAATCTAACAGACGGACTAATTAGAATTATATTTTTATAGTCGGTAAACAAAACAAACCATCTAACCATACTCTTTTCAATTATTGTCATTACATTTTCTTTTCAACCGCAACGTTCTCGTATAACCCCATTCCTAATTTATCATTCGAAGTTACACTAAATTCATCATTTAAGATTATATTCCGCCACTATTGTGAAATAGATTAAACTGACAAAAATGTCTACTCAGTAAGAGCGATCTTAAGAAAAAATGTTTTCTGTACAAGGCCCTTGACCCTGCCTCTTCAGATGTTGGTCGAGGCTCTTTGCTTTACGGCCATTGGCCGTTCCGGCTGTCGTCGGCACGATGACTGCTGAGTCCATATACTTGTGTCAACAACCTCGTGTTAAAGATTTATTTATTTACCACTAATTATAACAACATTACGGAATCATCCAACATAACATAACATCACGCCTGCAGAGGTGTACCTAATAGTACACACGGCTACACATCAAGCTATACATTTCCAGTATAAGCTGGTCTCGCATTATATAGGATTTCCGTACAGTGCGAGTTCAGCGTAAACTGGAAATGTATAGCTTGATGTGTAGCCGTGTGTACTATTAGGTACACCTCTGCAGGCGTGATGTTATGTTATGTTGGATGATTCCGTAATGTTGTTATAATTAGTGGTAAATAAATAAATCTTTAACACGAGGTTGTTGACACAAGTATATGGACTCAGCAGTCATCGTGCCGACGACAGCCGGAACGGCCAATGGCCGTAAAGCAAAGAGCCTCGACCAACATCTGAAGAGGCAGGGTCAAGGGCCTTGTACAGAAAACATTTTTTCTTAAGATCGCTCTTACTGAGTAGACATTTTTGTCAGTTTAATCTATTTCACAATAGTGGCGGAATATAATCTTAAATGATGAATTTAGTGTAACTTCGAATGATAAATTAGGAATGGGGTTATACGAGAACGTTGCGGTTGAAAAGAAAATGTAATGACAATAATTGAAAAGAGTATGGTTAGATGGTTTGTTTTGTTTACCGACTATAAAAATATAATTCTAATTAGTCCGTCTGTTAGATTATCGAAAAATATTGGATACGTATTTTTCATTTTATCAAATCAATAAAAATTGACGAAGATAAAACGTGTCAAAGATTTGAGTGGGGGGTTGTGACATCACTCACCGATAAAAAATGTCCTACTAATGTCTTAGAATACGACATCACACGAGTTTTCAAACCACTATATCGTGTTCATAGTTTGTTTACGTGAAGAAAGGAAAAATTACGTGTCCAATACTTTTTGAAAATCTATCTGACGGACTAATTAGATTTTTTTAGTTAACTTTCCTATTACTATTACTTCAGACTGCCTCGTTGGTCTAAAAGTTTCGATTCCCGGATCGGGAAAAGCGTTATTAGGTTTTTTCATCGAGAATTTCTCAGTAGCATCCACGGAGTTTGAATCTGTGTCGGGTTGATAGCAATAGTCTGCTCCCTCCCATTACAGGAGACATTAACTTACCTAGGAAAATGTGACTGTACTATTAAGTACACCTCTGCCTAACCCTTCAGAGATTTCAAGCGTGATGCTACGTTATTACTTTCAACCACCTCACGATCCAATTACGAAGCAGCAATAAGGCACTCATTTCACCTATTAAAGCCGTATGAGTGTTACAACACAAACGGGAAGCGATGGCTCCAATAGTTGCCGTAAAAGAGAACGTGGTCATTACATCGATGATCTGCAGTTGATCTTTATGTGGTTGCTGTGACCTAAGATCTTAATAAGGAAGCATGTGGTTAGTCAATATTGATTGCTAGCTGGCTCTTAAAGCTTGCACTCGGGCAATTTGTTACATAGTGCCATGTGATGTGTTTCTTACATGCGGTTCTACCGAAAATATGTTCGGTAAAAACATTACATTAACCATCTTTGACATGACATTGTTGAAATTATTCTTTATAATTTATGGATGGATTGAGTGAAAGATGATATGATTAGAAGAGGGTGCTCCACCAATAATAATAATACTTGAGAAGTAAGAAAGAAGAAAACAACATGTCATTTTCTAATTGGATGAAGTCACGAGTGTGATGCTCTAGATTTTTGATGATGTATGTGCACATTTTTTGCCAATTGCATGTGGCTGAGATGAGAATGCTAAGGGGGATGTGTGGTGTGACGCGAATGGATAAAATAAGGAATGAGTACATAAGAGGAAGTCTGAAAGTGGCGCCGGTAAATGAAAAGTTGTGTGGTAATCGATTGTAGTGGTATGGACATGTGATGCGAAGGAATAAAGAAAATGTTGCGAGAAAAATGTTGAGTATGAATGTAGATAGCTATAAGAGTAGAGGAAGACCAAAGAAACGATGGATGGACTGTGTGAAGGATGATATGGCTAGAAAGGAGGTGACTGCTGACATGACGAGAAACAGAGAAGTATGGAAGAAGAAGACATGTTGCGCCGACCCCAAATAAATTGGGATAAGGGCAGGAGAATGATGATGATGATGTACACATTTTTGGCTGCATCTTGCATCCAGGCCTAGACCTTCTTCGCAGAATTAAAAATACATATTTTACTTAAAACTTAATGTCATGAATGTCCGCAAAATAACGCCCGATTTAAAACTTAATTTAACTAGCGACATTAACAAGAAAATTACAAAAAAAAAACTTGACCGCAATAACACTTCCGAATCATCAATAATACATAGCGGAAGTTTTTGCCTCAACAACTAAATACAATAACAACATTTAAAACTATTACACAACGGTTTAAATCATTTGACATTTCTACCAAACATATGATAGCAGGCGCCATTTTGTTTTCTTGCGTAACTGTCAAACTTGCGCAACAGAATAAAAACTGGTTAACGGAGAACCAATGATGGGTTTGTAACCGTTTGGTGGTAGATAAAAATGGGTTTTGGTGTTCGGTAGCGTAAGGGTGCCAATGGAAACTGATGGCTAAATGTGAATAGGCACTGAGACGCGCCGCGCGAGCCTTTTTTTGAGGGTGGGAAATCATTAGATGACTCTTCTTAGTCTGGGCGGAGCAGAAGGGAGTGTCAGACCTCTACTGACTAAAATCCACCCATGTTCCTTCTTAGGCCTTTTTTTCCGGGGCCGCGGTATCTCTTTCGTACAACTCGCAGCCCCGACGGGAAATAGGCCAAACTCAAATAGCAAACGCGTACCTGTTATTGGTATATGTTACATAAACAATTGTTATCCATACGTTATTGGTAAGTGTCGTTTTGTGTGGTGAATGCTGAGATGATGTGTAATAGGGGATCGGACTGAGTCAAAAAAATATGATTCTAATTAGTTCGCAAATTAGATTATCGAAAAATATTGGATACGTGTTTTTTGTTTTATCAAATTGACGAAAATAAAACGCGTCAAAGATCATGAGTGGGGGGTTGTGACGTCATTTGTAGGTAAAAAATGTACTGACATGTGACGTTTTCGAGGAGTTCACGAGTTTTCGAAGCACTGTAGCGTCTTAATTTTTTGTTTATGTGAAAAAAAATATATGTGTTCAATATTTTTTGAAAATATGATCTATTATAATATTATTTTCAACACACTTGCTCATAAAGTGGCTCTAATTTCACCGCAATTAGGCATATAATGACACCTGTAATCAAACTGTAAATTTTTCATTACCATTATTCACAAGTGAGTTATAGGTTTTTTTTTTAATTTTTTGGTTGAGTTGCTCTGTTCTTAAAAAAGTTTCGATACTAAAAAGATTGTGTTCAATACTACAAATAAATTAATGTACCTATTCCTTGCTCATTTCATGCAACTTCGAATTTAAATAGATAATTTCAACTAATACATACGTTTTTAATAAATAAATCTTTTGTTTTCTCTTTAATAAAAAAAACTTTGAATTCCCCATTTTGTACGAGACTGCAAGCACTATCCGCGGAAAGCCAAAAAAAAAACTTAATCTTTTAGTCTATAGCCGATCGCCATTGTTAGATGCGCGCTCAGGATAATTTATTAATTTAAATAGATAATTTCAACTTGTGTATACGTTTTCAATAAATAAAACTTTTGTTTTCTCTGTAATAAAAAAACTTTGAAATCCTCATTTTTTACGTGGCTAAAACACTATCCGCAAAAAGCAATAAAAAGAAACCTCATCCTTTTAGTCTATGGCCGATCGCCATTGTTAGATGCGTCATTTTAACTGTTGAAAACATGTTAAAAATGATTTTTTTGTGTTATTTTCTTCACAAGTGTGTTGAAAAACGTCGCCGTCGTATGATACACGTGTGTATTGATGATTACCGTCCTCGGCTCTCTTAAGACCCTCACCTAACGGCTCGGGTCTCAAAGGCGCCTCAGCGGTAATCACCAACGTTACACACTTATACCATAATGTACTATTATTATCTATCTGACGGACTAATTAGTTTTTTTTTGTCCGATCCTCTGTTATGGAAGAAGAGGACATGCTGCGCTGACGCCAAATAAATTGGAATAAGGGCTGAAGAATGGTGAAACACGCATGAAACAAAGTGTCGTTTTGATAATAGGTCGTTTTGATCTTAACACCAGTTGCTAATGGGACGTTTCGATAAAGACCACTTAAAATAAATAAATATAATGTGCCAAGTGACATTTATAAATAAGACTTCCATAAGCTAGTGTAAAGATGTTTGAAAAAAATGTGTCATAATTTTTGGCCCAAAACGAAATTTTATTTTGACAAACCCTAAGTTTTGACAATTCAGCACTAATTTCCAAATCAATATTTAAATATTCAGTTAGCCTGACAGGCCTTTATAGAAAACTAGCCTATTCCAGTCCCACAGCTGGACACAGAAAAGGTACCAGTTTTGATCACCAACTGGTCTTTCAATCCGCACAAGATATTCCACACGCGTATCGCACAAATTACGTATTCTAGACCAACCGGTCTTGTTCAATGGATTTGGATTCTAGTAATGATACTGTCTTGTATAATAGATTTGTAAGTAATGCAATCGTGCATGATTTGGTACTCACAGAGCCTATAGAGTGTAATTACGATTATTGATTATTTATTTAAACTTCATGTAGGTACAATGGTAGTTAACAAAAAAATCTAATTAGTTCGTCAGATAGATTTCCAAAAAATATTGGACACATATTTTTCTTTTTTCGCGTAAACAAAAAGTTAAGACGGTACAGTGCTTCGAAAAGTCTTGTGACGTCACATTTTGGTACATTTTTTACTAATTAAAACTTTGAATATCGTAGCCCGAACATATTAGGATGAGTCTTACTACGGGAGTTTCGTTGATGTGATGGCAATAGGCTCGCCCCCTATTACATGGGACTTAAACATAACTGGCGAAATGTGGGTGTACTATTAGGTACACCTCTGCCTAACCCATCGGGGATTACAGGCGTGATGTTATGTTAACTTTTTCATTCTTGCGACCTTAATTTGTTTATGGTATAATAATATATTATACCAGACATATTATGACATATATCACTACTACAAAGCGAAAAAAATATAAATAGTGTCGGAACGTAAAATAATAACTTCACGCCGGTTTTCTCTAAGATGTAGAAGAAGTATGAAGCATTGTTGTATTTCTGAGTAATTAACAGTGGAGTAAAAAAAACAGTTTTGATACATTTTTTAATTCCATGTTGTTAAATATATGTTATGTTATCAATACCACGCTCATACCCATACTCTCTCTTCTCTCTCCCTCTCTCTCTCTTGTTTTTCTTTCTCTCTCTTTTTTGACAGCTACTTAGCTTATCATATATAAAAGCATGGTATTCAGCTGCATCCAATTAAACTGGAAGCCGACTCCATCATAGTTGGGTTAAGGTTAGGCAAATGATGACGTTAGATGTCATCTACTCCCGTCGGGGCTGCGGGTTGTCCCGTCAGACCGGGTTATTTGATGATTTTCCACCCGCCAAAATAAAAAGGTGTCTTCTACTATCAGTTAAACTAACGGCACGGTTGGCGCAGTGGCTAAGCAATTAGACTTCTGCGCAGCGTGTCGCGGGTGCGGGAGCACGGAACAAATATTTGTATGGCCTACAGATAGTTGTTCTGGGTCTGAGTGTTTGTGTATGTGAGTTTAAATGTTTGTAAACGCACCCACGATACAGGAGAAATTCCTAGTGTGGGGCAACGTTCTTTTAAAAAAATATATTAATTTGGGGGCATGAGGAACAGGGTGTAAAGTCCCTCATCCCCCATAGAAAAGGGAGGATCCTCCGACAAGACGAGTGTTGTGTCTCGTGGGCTAACTGCCCAACAACTGTAAGTCGGGATTTTCTATACGCTAATGTCGTGGATAACTTTGATAGCGCGATGCAGGATTTATCATTTTAGTTCTCATGTGTTGCGATAGATGTCGTTGTCGCCACAATAATAAAAACCCTTAGTCCACACAACTAAAAACCCACTACCACAGCTAAGAGTATATAATTATATTAAACTTAAACACTCATAAACAAAACCGCTTTAGTAAACAATAACTAATTTCTACATCTCAAGATCGTGGGATCGCAGAGTTAGGTGAAAACTTTAGTTTCACTGATGTGCAACAAAAAACTCAGATAAACCCTGGGAACACTGCATTGTGGACTAAGAAAGTGTTAGTACACTCTGTATTAATTACAATTAGTGAATTTTACAAGAATTTTATTTATTTCTGACTAAGACTGCCTCGTTGGTCTAGTGGTCGCAAGCGTGACTGCTAAGCATGAGGTCCTGGGTTCGATTCCCGAGTCGGGCAAAGTGATATTGGCTTTTTCCATCAGGAATTTATCAGTAACCGCCACGGAGTCTGGATTTGTGCCCGGTTGATGGCAATAGGCTCGCCCCTATTACATGGGACTTAAACATAACTGGCGAAATGTGGGTGTACTATTAGATACACCTCTGCCTAACCCTTCGGGGATTACAGGCGTGATGTTATGTTATGTTATGTGTTTTATTTATTTCGAGTGGCTCGTTAGTCTAGTAATGGTGAATGATGAACTTCATCATCACCTGCCTAGCCTTTTCAAAACTGTGTTGGGGTCGGCTTTCAGTCTAACCCAGTCAAATAACTGCCGAAACGCCGGTGTACGGTCGAACAAGGTATTAAGTATTCATCTTACTAACTTGCATTTACTTTAAAGATTACACAGATACATTAAGAGACTGATGTCTAACGATACAGCGTTTGAAAACAGTCACTTAATACCAAAACAAAATTGCAATCAATATTGTCAGTGTACTAGAATTATATAGATTTCTGTGTGTATACCAAATAGCTTGTTCCACTGTACTATTAAGTACAGTTCTGCCCTAATCGTTAGTGGTCACAGGCATGATGTTATGTTATTTTAAAGTGTAGTTTAAGAAAGGAAAATGGTGTTATGTGACGCTGCGTGTAGAGTACTATCTGATGGAATTGATCCAAAGCATTATGCGTAAATTCCAAATAGGAAGTTTTTATTACAAACAATTGACCCCCGCACGGAACAAATATTTGTATGACCTACAGATAGCTGTTCCGGGTCTGGGTATTTGTGTATGTGAGTTTAATTGTTTGTAAACGCACCCACGATACACGAGAAATTCCTAGTGTGGGGCAACGTTATGAAAAAAACAAAAAAAAAAAGAAGAGATGATCCAATTCTAAAAGTTCTTTCACTGGCTAAAAACTAGACTATTCGAAGGGGATATATGCTATAAATTATATTTA
Organism: Diarsia brunnea; assembly: GCA_949774965.1. Classification (NCBI taxonomy): domain Eukaryota; kingdom Metazoa; phylum Arthropoda; class Insecta; order Lepidoptera; family Noctuidae; genus Diarsia; species Diarsia brunnea. The sequence continues at coordinate 6,828,654 of OX459023.1, forward strand.
TTTAATGCATATTAACGGAGCTATCACATTTTTTGCAAATGAAGTCGCAGCCCAAGTGCTAGTCACTACATAGTATAAAACAAAGTCGCTTTCTCTGTCCCTATATCCCTATGTGTATATGCTTAAACCTTTAAAACTACGCAACAGATTTTGATGTGGTTTTTTTAATAGATAAAGTGATTCAAGAGGAAGGTTTTAGTATATAATTTGACCGACATCCACGCGGGTGAAGCCGCGGGCATCAGTTAGTTAATAATAAATGGATCGTCAGCACTCGCCATCTGCTGCATTTGGCAGCTATAAGGTAAAGTAAACCGAGCATTAATCAATTAATTTATCCCAAAAATAAGTCAGTAACATTGTAAGCAAATCAAACTGTTCGTATTTGACAAATTATACAGTCTGGAGTGTCCGAAGTGTAGTGTGTAGCACTCGATTTTATTTTTGTTTTAAATATTATATAATTTTACACATAAATTATTGACCTACTTTTCACGAAAATGCTATCGACATTAACACCATCAAATAACGTACAATTAATTCGATATATTCGATTTTATTTTTTGACAGAAAATGATTTAAGAGGATTTTTTTGATTTAAGGAGAGTAAACGCGGGAAATAGAGTAAATGGTGCTATGCATGCGGTGGTGACCAACCAGTCGATGTCAAAAGAGGCTCGACTGGCTGTTCACAATGGTGTGCTGGTGCCTACTCTTATGTATGGCAGTGAATGTTGGGTGTGGCAAACGAAGCATGAAAGTAGGATTAATGCTGTGGAAATGCGTTCTTTGCGAAGCATGTGTGGTGTAACTCAGAATGATAAATTGAGGAATGAGGTTATACGAGAACGTTGCGGTTTAAAAGAAGATGTAGTGACAAAAATTGAAAAGAGTATGCTAAGGTGGTTCGGTCATGTGGAAAAGATGAATGAAAGGCGATTAACAAAAGGTATTTACAAGGCAGATGTGAGTGGTAATGCCGGGAGGGGATGCCCTAGAAAAACATACACTGATCTTATTGGTGCCGTTCTTCTGAAAGGACAGGTGCGTAGTACTCGTAACCGGCGTGCGTGTATGACCAGATGTATGAATGTGGACGAAGCAAAAGGAGTATGTAAGGATCGTAGCAAGTGGCGTTCTGTGGTTTCTGCCTACCCCCATGGGAAAAGGGCGTGAGTTTATGTATTATTTAAGAATTCGTTAATATGTTTGTCATTTAAATTATATAGATAAGATAGCAAATGTTATATATATGGCCAACAGTAGACGTCTTTCGGCTGAAATGATGATAATGAAAAATAACAGGATTATTCATTTTAAACCACCCATTCAGAACTAGAACCTAGCTTACCTCCACAAAAACACATAACAAATTAACATTTATCCGCCACAAACCTCGGATACAGACCAGAGCGATAGTCAACGCGGTACTTTCTACTGCTTTCAGATTGCGCAACCAAAGGCTTCCTTGACAGAGCACTGATGTAACGAGCAACCGGTTGACGTAACCGACTTCTTCGATCTTTAGGCTGAGATTTTTCGAACTTTGACTTAAGCCACACTTAGTTTTTCAAGCAAAAATATACCTTATTTGTGGAATGTTGTTGTTTAGATTCGTTTAAGACAGTTGTTGACAGTGATATGTTGGAATATGTGCATACACAAGGTTTATTTTTTGGATGAAGTGCTGAAGTAGATAACTTAGTGTTTCTTCTAAATATATATCTTTACATATAATTCTACTGAACGTGTGTTTGTCACTGAACTCCTCCTAAACGGCTGGACCGATTTTGATGAAAATTTTTGTATGTGTTCCAGTGGATTCGAGAATGGTTTAGATTTACAATTGGTGGCGCTGATGTCCAGGTCCGCTATATATCTATTAATCTATTATATCTTACTAGCTGATACCCGCGGCTTCGCCCGCGTGAATGTCGGTCAAATTATATACAAAAACCTTCCTCTGGTAGCACTCTATCTATTAAAAAAACTGCTTCAAAATCTGTTGCGTAGTTTTAAAGATTTAAGCATACATAGGGACGGACAGACAGCGACAGCAACTTTGTTTTATACTATTTATACTGATTACTGATGATGATAGTGATTTTTGTATAAGTTTGATATTAAGATTCGTTTGAGATGCTTTGTGACAGTCGTTTCTACAAACGACTGTCACAAAGCATCTCAAACCCTGTTCATATTGACTGTATGTGCATATTCCTACGAATATGCACATACAGTCAATATGAACAGGGTTTATTTTTGGAAGAAGTGGTGATCTAGTTAACTTGAGACAAGTCAGTTTGGTCTATAGGAAGGATGCGTTAAGGCGCATTATTATTTGGTTGATGTTTGGGGGTGTTCTAATTTGGTTATTGTATGATATATAATATATGTTTGGCTATGATGAAAGGTGTCAAAGATGTTACAGAATAAAAAAAAAAACTGTTTATGTTATTAGTTTGTATAAATGTTATAAGAAAAATGTGGGAGCTTTCCTCTTTTGAAAGAGTTTATAGTGGAGTGCCGTAAAGCATAAATATTGTAAAATCTCGGAATCCAGGGCCGGTCAATGAATCTTCATAAAAACTTTTGGACTGCATTGGTAAAAGCCCAAATAAAGAAGTTAAAAAAAAATTTGCGCGCTCTTAATTTTTTTTTTTTTAATTGAAAAATATACTGAAAATGAGAGGGACAAGGGAAGAAGAAATGTTTAGAGCTAATAAATAATATTTTCACCGTAGCTTTAATGTTAATTTATTAATATTTCGCAAAAAATAACGAGTTACAACAAAAAAAAATTAAAACGTATCTATCTAATACCTTTATACGAGCAATTCTTGTAATATAGTATTATCTGAATCTCGGATACGGCTCCAATGATTTTCATGAAATTTTGTATGCAGGGGGTTTTGGGGGCGATAAATCGATCAAGCTAGGTTTCATTCCCAAAAAAAAAACGATGTACCAAAACAACCAAGCAAATTTCGATCGTGTGGTACTATACATTTTAACATTATTGGTGTATTGTTGGTGAAGGATTAGTACCGCTGCATCGCTGTCACCAAAGCATTCTAAATAAAAAACAATCCTGTGGATGCCCTGAGTTTAAGGCCTCCTGCCAGAGGCATATCTTACTTATATATTATTATAATTGCGAAAGTTTGATACTCGTCCACGCAAAATCTACTGAACGGATTTGGTAGAAAAATATCGCTTATTAAAGATGGTTTACAACCTGGATTAAAACGTAGTATACAATTTTACCTCGGTAGTATGATCCGCGGGGCCGTTATCGAACTTTACGCGGGAGAAGCCGCGGTCATAAGCTAGTAACTGATATACTATAAGTGACTAATCGCTAAGTGCACCTCCTGTGGGGAACGGAGCTCAAAGTAATAGGGAAACCAGTACACTTAGAAATAAGAAATACAGATATCCGTCATTCAGATCGCGCAGCCGCGGTCTGACCCTTGCTAGAGCCAGCCTTTTTTTTTTTTTTGGGGGGGTGGGAAATCATCAAATAACCCCTCCCGCTCTTGGGCAGAGCGAAAGGGAGTGTCAGACTTCTACTGACTAAAAACCACCCATGTTCCTTCCTCGCCCTTCATGTCGAGGCCTCGGTATCCCTTGCGGACAACCCGCAGCCTCGACAGGGGCTAGAGCCAGCCTGCGATGTTGAAACACTAGTATTAAACCAGCCCCTAAATAAACTCTCTCAGATTCAGCCTGTCCCTTTTCTGCCCCCCCCCCCCCCTCAGTGGCGTCCTAATGTATAGTACCACACGATCGAAATTTGCTTGGTTGTTTTGGTACATCGTGTTTTTTTGGGACTGAAACCTAGCTTGATCGATTTATCGCCCCCAAAACCTCCTGCATACTCATTTCATGAAAATCATTGGAGCCGTATCCGAGATTCAGATAATACTATATTACAAGAATTGCTCGTATAAAGGTATTAGATAGATACCTACGTTTTAATTTTTTTTTTGTTCTAACTCGTTATTTTTTACGAAATATTAATAAATTAACAATAAAGCTACGGTGAAAATAATATTTATTAGCTCTAAACATTTCTTCTTCCCTTGTCCCTCTCATTTTCAGTACATTTTTAAATAAAAAAAAAAAAATGAAGAGCGCGCAAATTTTTTTTTTTAACTTCTTTATTTGGGCTTTTACCAATGCAATCCAAAAGTTTTTATGAAGATTCATTGACCGGCCCTGGATTCCGAGGTATAAATCTTACGGCACTCCACTATTACTAATTATTATAAAAGACAGTATAGTTAAAGATAGGTAAGATTGAAACCTTTTTTTCAATACCTTCTTTTACAAGTTTTCGCTCACGACTTCGTTTACAGAAGTAAATCCACAGGAACGTTTTAAATGTAGCGTATGACACTCGGGCAGAAACTTTTAGAATCGGGTCAGTAGTACAAAGTTACAAACAAATATCTTATTATAATATAAGACGGCACGGTTGGCGCAGTGGCTCAAGCAATGGACTGCTGCGCTGCGTGTCGCGGGTTCGATTTCCGCACGGAACAAATATTTGTATGACCTACAGATAGTTGTTCCGGGTCTGGGTATTTGTGTATGTGAGTTTAAATGTTTGTGAACGCACCCACGATACAGGAGAAATTCCTAGTGTGGGGCGAAGTATTTAAAAAAAATACATGAGCAGTGGTGGCTCAGTGGTAGCGGCCCCGACTTACGAACAGTGAGTCGTGGTTTCGAACCCAGTCAGGCACATTACTTTGTGTAATTTATTTCATCACCACTGTTCTCAAAACGGTGAAGGAAAACATCGTGAGGAAACCGTCTAAGAATCAAAAAATTCGAAGACATGTGACATCTACCAATCCGCACTGGGCCCGCGTGGTGGATCATAGCCCATCCCTCTCCTAGAGAGGAGGCCTGAGTCCCTGCAGTGGGAACATTATAGGCTGATGATGTTGATGAATATTAGTAAGTATACAATGCGCTATCCTTAAAAGATGCTGTTTAAAATCTACACAACGAACTCCAGAAATTTAGAGGTGTGTATCTATGGTTCGAACTTAAGACCAATCGTCGTTGATACTTCAATTCCGCGTAACTAACATTGTCAATAAAGTCTGTTCCAAGTATTATCTGACCCCTAATATAGGCGAAGTGGTGGGAGAAGAGGTGTCAGGTAATACTGGGCACAGACTGTATGCCTTGGCTGTCTGACGGTCACACTACTGGAGTAATTAAAAATGGAGCAGATGTTTTATGACACCTATCATATAATTTTCCTGAGGTGGTGGAACAGGTCATAACAACCATTTTATCCTCAGTTTTCTCTAAGTGTACCTGCACGCGTAGTATGACCACCGTAGAAATGGGTTTTGTCGACAGAAGAATCGACAAAATGACAGATTGTAGCAAAATTTCATGTCAAATTGTATGGAAAAAGCTTTGTCTATTCTTGGTAGAATAGAGATAGAATCGCCATACTAAGCGTGCTAGAGCTAGTAGAATCTTAAATATGCAATAACTTAATGTTGGTTATACTAGTTTTTAAGGATTTAACTTTACTGTAATTACCTCCATGACTTGTTCACTATGTAAAGTATCCACCAGCATCATATTTGAGTTTGCTACATTGAGTTTTACTGTAAAACACGATTTTCACCCCAGACAAAGGAGTTTCCCAGCAATATTTTTTGCGTAGGGTCACTTAGTTTAGTGTACACAATGCTTGGTTGACGGCATCGTGAAGGGTTCGTTTACACCCTGTATTGTTACCCTAATATGATTCTGTCTAAAATATTTTTTGTGACACTTAAACCATTAATTAATCATTACATTACTGGAATAATAATTCATAATTACATTTACTGGAATAATAATGAATTAATTACATTTACTGGTATAATAATTACATTTACTGGAATAATAATTACATTTACCGGAATAATAATTACATTTACTGGAATAATAATTAACAAATTGCATTTACTGGAATAATAATGCGGAACCTGTCTAATTCTAACCTGATTAATTTTAATTCATAATTAATCAGGTTGGAATTAGACAGGTTCCGCCAGAACTAGAAGGAGGGCGCACGGGTTCGAGAGAAATGGAAGGAGTGGAGGGAGGCCTTTGCCCAGGAGTGGGAAAGAGCAGGATAGAAAAAAAAAAAAAAACAATAATATCTATTGTCTGAATGATATGGTGTTCACACTGTTTTTTAAAATTGTCAATCTCTAATGTGTAGCATGAAATAAAAGGTTTTTTTATTTATGATTCTGTTAAAGGTCGCTATTTGAGGCCCCCAGGTCATATAACAACCATTTTATCATCAGTTTTCTCTTAGTTTACCTAGAGCTAGTAGAATCTTTAATATGCAATAACTTAATGCAAGAGCGAGCATGGAGGTCATGATCATCTGTTTACTTCTTTCTCTTAACATGACTTAGGTATGTATATTATATTATTTTCAGCCAGTGTTTTCTCGTTGTAGGCCTTTCTACTCTCTATCTTGAGCAAGTGAGGATCAACACTAGGTAACGCACAACACAGGGCCATGGGGTCAGTGTCCACTTAGTATTTCGGGATATCGCCAAGCGGTTGGTCGACGTCACGTTCACGTTACTAGTGGGCTGGCCTTTTTTTCGGCCAAAGAATTTACTAAGAACTTTTCTTATTGACAACATGTGGATGAATTTTTTAACGTCCTGTTATTCTGTCCCTTTTTAACTCTTGTATATATTATACTAGCTGATGCCCGCGGCTTCACCCGCGTGGATGTTGGTCAAATTATATACTAAATCCTTCCTCTTGAATCATTCTAACTTTTAAAAAAAAACCGCTTCAAAATCCGTAGCGTACTTTTAAAGATTTAAGCATACCTATGGACGGACAAAAAGCAACAATGACTTTGTTTTAGACTATGTAGTGATGATTTTAAAGGTCTGTATTACAATTTATATGCATTTATAAATTAAAATAACCTAAAGTAAGTAACTTTAGAATGAAATAAAAAATGGCACCATAAAACTTCTCAATGCCCCCAAGAGACTGAATCTGGCCAAGATATTTTAGTCAGTGAATTGTCGTGGTGGATTAATTGTTATTTTACATCTATATAGTATAGTTAAAAAATAATGTATGTACATACTGAATTCAATCATTTTCCTTATTCATAAAAAAGAAATGAACACAGCAAGTCTACGCAACAAAAAGTCGTTTAACTTTTCGCTACCATGTATTCGTAAAACACGTTTTTAAACTAGACTACAACAAAACATAATTCACAAAACGATACACAGTAAAAGCAAGTCTTAAAATCCGACACCATTTTATTGAATCCACCCTTCATTTAAATATACACACGCCACATATTATCACGCAAGGAAAACCGAGAGTGCAGAACACAAACAAAGGAAAACCAACGTTAACTTTATGGAAATAATAACAAGAATCATTTAACAGAACACCACAATTTAGATCACTTCGATACGCAAAATTTACAACGGCTTTTTAAAAGCAAAAATTTCCTGTGTTGAATTTTTCGTATTGGCAACACTAAGCGCTAGTTTATGGCTCGTAAGTTGGCAACATTGCGGAAAGAAACTCTTGATCGGTTTATTTATCATTGCAAATTACTGAATTGTAAATTGAGAAATTGTTTATAGTTTTTATGAAATTGTTTAAGCCATAATAATGTAATAAAAAATATTGTTGATTATATCTAGCAAACTGTGAAATGTTTGACTAATAAGATACAGTCTAGACAATCCGCCAGACATTCTTTAAAAACAATCACTAAGAAAATGGTTTTATGTTAAAAACTCTAGGCCCCAAGGTACCAAACAATTTTACAAAAATAAAAGAAGTTTTTATACACATAAAAACTACCTACATAATGTGTAAACATAAATTTATAAGCCTTGCAAGGCAGCACATTTAACTACTTTATAATAACACCGTGTACTCTTTTACCTTTGTGTCACAAATTTGATTGGATTTTTGAATTTGAATAAAAAATTGGCTTAAAATAAGATAACAAAACTGTAGTTTTATTTTTGTTGGAATACTTTAATCTAGAACTTATAGTAAGATAAACATTTGATTCTGAATTCGTTAAGAAGATTACAAACGACTGATGACTTTTAATAACATATATATTATATACAGGGTGTAAATCAACCCATCACACAGCCGTCAACCACGCATTCTGTACATCAAAATTACCCCGCACGCAAAAATGTTTGTTGGGAAACGACTTTTTTTTTGGGGTCAAAAATCACATTTTACGGTAAAACTCAATGTAGCACTCTTAAAACATTGTGCTTTGAATAATAAACGGGTCATGGCGGTAATTTAAGTAAAGTTATAACCTGAAAAACTAAACAGCTGTCAAAAATTTGGAACTTTGACCCCCAATGTCTCTGTAACTAGGAAGTTCCCAGGTATGGTCTAGAACAAAAAAAATATAGCAGTGGTGGGGAGAACAAGTGCCTTTCGTTTGCGTTAAGGGTACTTTTACACCCTTTATAAATTACTGTCGGTTTAGGCTACGTCAAACTTAAATTAATGTATATGTTGGATATGTGTATGAATTTTCTGTGTAAAGGCTGATGTGGCAAAAAAGAGGTGTCTGATGAAATGATGAGTAATAGAGAAGTATGGAAAAAAAGACGTGATGCACCAACTCCAAATGAATAGGGATGTTTCCTAACAAAAAAAAAATATGATTCTAATTAGCCCGCCGATTATCGAAAAATATTGGATACGTATTTTTGTTTTGTCAAATCAATAAAAATTGTCGAAGATAAAACGCGTCAAAGATTTGAGTGGGGATTTGTGACGTCACTCACCGATAAAAAATGTCATACTAATGTCTTATAATACAAATAAAATATTCTTATTCTTAGAATATGACGTCACACGAGTTTTCAAAGCACTGTATCTTCTTCATTGTTTGTTTACGTGAAAAAATACGTGTCCAATATTTTTTGGTAATCTATCTGACGGAATAATTCGATATTTTTTGTTAACTACCCTATTGTAAAAGAGAATTATGAATTTCATTAGCCGTACCATCCATCTATCTACATTTTAATAATCGTGATGAAAAGCAAGTAAAAGTGTATAAAAACCAACATTTCTAATGTAATTAATTCGTGAATGTTGACTCGGGGGAAAGGTTAAGGTACGTCACTCTTGAACATCGGGCTTACAACAAGTCACGACATGGAAATGGTAGGCACCTTGGAAACTATATTATCTTATGATCGCACATTTTCTAACTAAGACTAACTGCGGTACTCAGAGACATTTAATGATTACTTAAGCTGACACTTAGTAAAGATTTGACATACTTTTGTATGACAAAACTATCAAAACCTTTACTAAGTGATGGCCTAAGTAATCATTAAAGCTCTCTGAGTGCGGCAGTTGGTCAACGTCCTCAGGTTTAAGAATCTTACTTAAGACTAAGTAAGTGTTTTGCATTGTTTGTGGTAAGAATGTTTGACCATTCAGAGACCCTAGCACCAACTGTTGTTTTTTGAATCAAAAATGCAATTATATCCTATAGCGTTTTAGTTAAATTTCAACAAACACAATCATCGATAGATGCATTCTTTAATGATTATTTTATAGATCGTGCGTGTATTACCAAATGTAAGGACGTGGACGAGGCAAAAGGAGTAGGTATGTAAGGATCGTAGCAGGTCGCTTTCTGTCCCGCCGGGGCTGCGGGCCCCGTTGGAGCTGTGGGTCCCGTCGGGGCTGTGGGTCTCGTCGGGGCTGTGGGTCCTGTCGGGGCTACAAGTCCCTTCGGGGCTGCAGGTCCCGTCGGGGCTGCCCCTCCCCCCCAAAACAAAACAAAAGTGGGATAGACTTTGAGTTCAAGTTCCATTCCATTGAAGGATATAAGACAATACTTCAAATGAGTTCTTGTCTACCAAAACACATCGTTGGTCATTGAAAAAAACTGCCTTTTCCTACAACATTGCAATCCCTACATGTCTAAACGGGTGAAGCAATTGTTTTTTTTTTTTTTTTAAATGTTCAAAATAATGTACTGGTACTGTATACGTGGTAACCTGCTCTTAACTCAATTTATTATATTTGGGGTCGGCGCAGCTTTACTTCATAATTCTCCATTATTCATCATCTCAGCAGTCACCTCCTTTCTATCGATAGCATCTTTCACACAGTTCATCCATCGTTTCTTTGGTCTTCCTCTACTCTTATAATGATTTGATTTTTTGTATGTTTGTTTGTTACGATTTAACTCAAAAACTACTCTGCCGATTAAAAAAATTCTTCCACCATTATAAAGCTACATCTTTACCAATTGTTGGCATATAAGAACGCGACCATATTTATTATAAGTTGGCAACATAGTTCGTTTTTCAAAATGTGT